>JAMYWO010000023.1:240699-253478 GCA_024220525.1 Cochliopodium minus | reverse complement strand
AATAAAAAATAAAAAATAAAAAATAAAAAATAAAAAATAAAAAATAAAAAATAAAAAATAAAAAATAAAAATTAAATTTTTTTTACTTGCTTTGGTCATATACTTTTTTGGGCTTTCTTTTTCTTTTTTGGGCTTGGTTTCCCTCACCTAAATGTTTGTTGGAATCAAAGGTTGCAACCTCCACTTTGACTACGAATCCCTCTCTTATCTCGTTACCATCTGCGAAAGTCAATGCTTGTTGGACACTTTCTGGCAAGAAATATGTCACCAATGCTTCTCCTGTGTTAACTAATAAAACAAAAATAATTAAAAATTATAAAATAAAAAAAAAGACAAAAAATTAAAAAAAAATTTCAATTAAAAAATGAAAAAAATTTAAATTGAACAAAAAGTTTTTTTAATATTTATTAAAAAAAATAATAAAAAATAAAAAAATTTTCAAATTAAAAAAAAAAATTTAGAAAATAAATTAAGAAAATTTTTTATAAAAATTAAATTTACTTTCGTTGTTTTTGTAAAACTTGATCTTGTATTCTCGAGTCTCTGGATCCTTTTTGATAATCCCACCATACTTCTCCATAAACTTGGCAAGCTCGTCCAAAGAAATGTCCTGAGGAAGACCCTTAACATAAACAGAGCAGTTGACCTTCTCCTTCTTTTTTTTTCCGCGGGGTTTTTTGTTGGGATTAGGATTAATATCTCCGCTTTCTTTTTTTTCTGCACCTTCTTTTTTTTCTATGATGGAGATGCTTTCTGTATTGTTTTTTTCTTTGTTTTTGTCTTCTTTGATTTTTTTCAGCACTTTGTTTTTTCTTTCCGCTTCTTTTCTTTTCTTTTCTCTTTTTAGATTTGCCTGATTACAATAAAGGTTTTAAATGATCAAAAAAAAAAACATTATTGAAGAAAATTTTGGAAAGAAAATTTTATTTTAAAATCAAATTGATTTGGAAAAAATAAAAAAAATTTGAAATAAGATTTCAAAATAGAAAAGTTTTAAAATTTTTTTAGTCAAAATTCAAACGATTATCTAAAAGTTTATCCTTTTCAGTATGATTTTTAAAAATTATATGTTTTTCATTGAACCAGAATTTATGTATAGATTTTTTAAAGCAAGTTTGAAATCAATATTTCAACAATAAAAAGAGAAAAAAATTTATCCTTCAAAGAATATAATTTTATGTATGAAAAATAAACAACTTTTTTAAAAGATCCTTCTTACATAGTACATGTTATCATCTTCATCTGTTTCTCTATATAGCTTGGAGAAATCAGGAGGCTTGGGGATCTTTTCTACGGGCATCACTTGTTGTTTGATGCTATAATCAACATTGATGATTGTATTTTGTTCTTCTGTAGGCATTGGTTGATCGAAGCTCACCCATTCCTTCTTTTCCCAATCATAAAAGAACGAATTTCCATTTTCGTCCATGTAAAAGCCATTATTGCTATTTGGATGTATATTAGGTTGTGGAGGCACAATTTTGGTTTTATTCTGATCTAAAACAGGTGGTACTTCATCTTCATCAAATTCTTCCATCAAATTTTACTCCTCAATTTTTTTTTTTTTTTTTATAAAAAAGAAAAAATAACTTATTTTTCGCTTTTAAAGATTGAATCAATGGATATTGTTTTTTGTTACACAATTAATGGTTAGTTATGTATTTTACATGGTTCTATAAAACTTTCTCTCTTTTTGTCTTGTTTTTCTCCATATCTAAATTTTTCTGTTTGTTTTGTTGTTTAGTTAATAATGTATTAATTAATTCTTTTTAAATTATTTAAAAGAATATTTCAAATAGTTTTTTGTTTTGACCAAACAAGTGTTTGATGATGCTTTTGATTTTTTTCTGCAATCATTTTCCTTTCAAAAAAAAAAAAATTTGTTTTAAAAAATGGACAAAAATGAAGAAAATAATAGCCAAAGTGATGATAGATGTTGCTTATCTACTTGTGGACATTATTGCACGATATGCCATCCAATTTTACAACAATTACTTTTATTATGTCATAAATGCATGTCCAAATATGAACAACATCCTGTAATTTTATTTTATCAAAATCATATGAGAGATATAGATTCTGAATGGAAGTATATTTTTTGCATTCAAATTTATTTATAGTGCCATCAACAAATTGCAAATATGAAATTGATAAATTGTTTATCATTTTAGATTCATCAATCCAATATCTTAATAAAATTCATTTATACCCCTTTATTTTTTCATTATTAGGATTTAGTCAATTGTATCAAATCATTGTTACCCACAATAGCAGATGATAATGTTGAGAAATTCAAAGAATATGTCAAAAAAGAAACTATTCCATGGGTGAAAGAATTTGTCCAATATATGGCTTCCACATTTGGATCAAGCGAATTTCTCAAAGTATTTGTTGAAGGTAAAATAACATTAAAAATTTAATGAAGAATAAAATAAGAATGGATCCTAAAAATATCAAAAAGGGAAATTATGGAATACAAAATTTGGGATGTTACTGTATGATGTTGATATATTCTTATTATTAAATATTTCTCATTCAAAATCATGAAATATAGTTATATATTTGACAATGCAGTCAACAAATTAGAATTTTGGATGAAAATTTGATCTTTTCTGAACAACTTTATCAAAATATCAAATTAAAAATAACGATAAAGGAACATTTTTTATATCAGCCAACAAATTTAAAAAAACTTTAATAAAATTTGTTGCCAACATTAATGAATGAATACAGATGATAAGATTATTTGGATCTCATTAATCTTAATGACTATATTAAATTAAGATATAATTCCCACAAAAAAATTTTTCGAAAAATCATTTTTGCTGACAAATAAATCAATATTCTTTATTCTTAATATCTAAAACATTTTTAAAAAAAAAAATTAGAAATTAAAGAAAGAAAACTAAATTCAGTAATAGAATTCGACACAGTGCTCAATTTTGCAGCTGGAAATGGAAAACTGGATTGTTTGAAGTTTTTGGTAGATTGTGGTGTTGATATCGGAGGTTTTCGCTTGGAAACAAAGGACACTCCTTTACATATTTCCGCTCACAACGGTTATGTAGACATTGTGAAGTACTTGTTGGGAATAGATGAGAACAACAAAGTTCAAATCGATCCAAGCAAACAACTTATCGAAGTTAATTCTATAAATTTCAATTTAGCAACACCTTTAGTAAATTTTTTATTTTTGATTTTTATTTATTATTATTTATTTATTCTTTATAATTTTTTATATTTTTATTTATTTTATTATATTTATTATTTATTTTATTTTTATTTATGATTTTTTATTTCTATTTACATTTTTATTTATTTTATTATTTATTGTTATTATTTATTGTTAATATGTAATTTCTTTTTCTCAATTTTTCTATTTATTTTTTATTATCTATCTTAGCATTGTGCTTCTCATAATGGTAAGGATCTTGTTATCAAAGTTTTGATCGAAAACAAGGCAGATGTAAATAAAAGAGATTCGTGGGGAGACACTCCTCTTCACAAGAGCGTAGTTAATGGACACACAGAAGTTGCAAGATTGTTGATAGAAGCAAAAGCGGATATAAATTGTTTGGTAAAATAAAAGAAAAATTTGACATATAAAAATGATTTAAAAAAATAAATAATAAAAATAAATAAATAAAATAAATAATTAATGAAAAAATATAAAAATGAAAAAATTTTCTTAAAATAAGTAATTAAAATTAAAAATTTAATAAATTAAATGAAAAGAAAAACAAAAATAAAAATAAAAATAAGATTTAATAAAATAAAATAAAATGAGTTAATTTAAAAGAAAACCTCGTAGAAAATAATGATTAAAAAATAAATTAAAAATAAATAAAATAATTAATAAAAATAAATAAAAAAATAAAAGAAAAACTTACTGAAAAAAAATAAAACGAAATTAATTTTTTTTAGAATATTGGTAATGATACTCCTTTTAGAAAGGCTGTTTATCATGGACACACTTCTTGCGCTAAAATGTTGATTGAGAATGGTGCGGAGTTTAATTCAAAGAGTGACAAGAACATCAGTCCTTTGCATTTAGCTGTATTCAAGGGACATGTCGACTGTGCTGCTTTGCTACTGGAAAAAGGTTATTTTTTAAAAAAATGATAATGACAAAAATTAATGTTAAAATAAAATTTAAATTTCTATTTAGGTGTTCCGATTGATGTAGCGGATGAAAGTGGAATGTAAAATTTATTTTATCTTTTTATTTATTCATTTATTTATTCTTTTATTCCATTCATAACATACATTTTCTTTCTTATTTTTCGCATCTTTGACATATTGTTAATTATAATATTTTAATTTCTTTTTTGTTATACTTTTTTTTCTAAGAATTTTTTTTATATTTTCTTTCTTTTTTTTTATGCATCTTATTTTTTTTTTGTTTTGATTTTAGATTAAGAATTTTTTTTAATCTTATTTTTTTTCAATTACTTTTTTTTTCAATTTACAGGACACCCTTGTTTTTTGGATCTGTAAATGGTCACAAGTAAAAAAAATCAAAAAAAAAAATTGAAAAAGAAACTTAACATCCAAATTTTTTTTTTTTTATTTGTGATAGAGAGTGTTTGGAACTTTTATTGCAAAAAAAGGCAAATGTAAATTTTACTGACAACGAAAAGAAAACTCCGCTTCACACTGCTGCACGGAAAGGGTATGCTTCTTGTTGTAAAATCCTTTTTAATTATGGGGCTGATGTCAATGCTGTAGATCTTGTTGGTTGGACTCCTTTACATGAGGCTGTAAGCGAAGGAAGTTTGAAATGTCTTTTGTTGTTGATCGAATCTGGTAAATAAAAAAAAAAAAAAAAATGAAATAAAAATAATAAATAAAAAATAAAATATTAAATGTATAAAAAGTTGAAATAAATAAATAAAATGAAAAAAATAAAAATAATGAAAAATGTGAAAAATAAAATAAAAAATTGTGAAAAAATAAATAATAAAATAATAAAAGTGAAATATCTTGTTAAAATTTAAAAAATAATATCGAAAATATAGGAGCTGATGTCAGTGCAGGAGATAAGGATGGATGTACTCCTTTGCATCTTTCTGCCAGATGTGGCCATTTGGAATGTCTTCAACTTTTACTCTTGAGAAGTGCCAGAGTGGACGTGAAAGACTCATGTGGGTGGACACCCCTACACGAAGCAGCAAACGAAGGGTAACTAAAAAAAAATTTCCAATAAATTTTGTTTTTTAATTTAATTTAAATAAATATTTTAAAATTATTTTTTTTTTAATTTATTTATTTAATATTTTTATTTATTTATTATTTATAATTTTTGATTAATAATTTTTATTTTATTTCAATAATTTTTATTTTTTATTTTTATAATTTATTTTTTTATCAATAATCAATAATTTTTATTATTTCAATGTTTTTTTTTAATTTAATTTTTTTTTTAATAATTTTTAATTTAATTTTTTTTTTAATTTTTTTTATTATTTTTTTTTTTATATTGTTATTTTTTAAAGGAATTCGATGTGTCTGGATATTCTCGTTAAAGCATCACTGATAGAGAAGAAAAAAGACCCCACATCATTCCAAACCTTCCTAGACTCGCAAGAAGACGAAGGAAACACCGCCCTCCACAAAGCCGCCGACTCCGGAGACTTCAAATGCATCAAAATGCTCATCGAGAACGGAGCCTCCCTCAACATAAGGAACAAAAGTGGATGTCTCCCCTCCGACCTCAGCTCCGATCCCGAATGTACGCAGTATTTCACCATCAAGATGCTCGACTTGGACAAAAAACTTTTTTCGTTGGAAAATGTTGATGATTCTGATGATTTGGAAAGCAATTCTTCTTTGAATGAAAATCACTTTTTTTCTACTTTTCAAAGCAAATCTTCTTTGAAGAATTTGGATTCTAAGAGTTCTGAGAGGCTTCAGTCTATTGAGCAGATCATTGAGCGGGTCGTTTCTTTGAGTGAGAAGCCAGAGAAGGTTGCTAAGAGTGTTGGTGTTGGTGGTCCTTTGATTGATCAGATTCATCAGGTTAAGGAGAGCAAGCAGAAGTCTCAGAACAACAATATTAATAACATCAACAACAACATCTTTAACAACAACAATAATCTCAAACAGTATTCCCAAAAGAAAAAAAACAAATATAATAGCAATGTTGTCAACAGTAAAAATTATCTCAATAATCTCAAAAATCATAACAATAATAACAATAATAACAATAATCACAATAATAACAATAACAATAACAATAACAATAATAATAATAATAATAATAATAATAAAATTAAAAAAAATGATAAAAATGATAACAATAATATCCATAAACATCAAATTGAAAATCACAAAAAAGATTATAAAAATGATTTAAGTAGCAATTTTATAGATGATTTAAACGATGATCTAATCAATGTAAATAAAAAAAACTATAATAACAATAACAATCACAACAGAAAAAGTTATAACAATGAAAACAATCTTCACAACATCATCGATCAAAATATTAATTACAAAAAAACTGACGATAAAAAATTTGATGAAGATGATGAAAGTAATGAAGAAGTTTCGGAGAATGTTAGTTATGAACACATCAATGGAAACTCTTTGATTTCTCGTGAAAAACCCAACAAAGAAAAGCTCATTTACGATTTCCAGTTGAAGGCTGCTCAAGAGTCCATTATTATCATGGAGGAGGATTTAGAGAATCAAAAGTTGAGGTGTATTGAGCTTGAGAAGCAGCTTGACATCGAGATAGTGGAGAAAAAGCGGTTGACTACATACATTGAAAACACTTTTTACAAGAAATTGGGTAAATTTTTTTCTTTTGATATTTTATTTGATATTTTATTTGATATTTTTTAAAAGTTTAATTTTTTTAAAAAAAAGTTTCAATTATTATTTTTTTTAATTAAAAAATTTTAAACTTGAATTTTATAACATTTTTATTTTTAATGATAGATAAACTTGAACATAGAACATTGGAGTTAGAGATCAATTATGCAAACTTTATAGAGAAAGACTCTTGTGTAACTTGCTACAAGAACTTCAAAGAAATCATCTACTTGCCCTGCTTGCATCTCATCCAATGTCAGCCCTGCTTTCTAAAAGAAAATCCCACTAGCTGTCCCAAATGTTCTTTGCCCATTAAAGCTTCTCTAAAGGGAGAGAGATAAAATGAAAAAAAAAAAATTTTTTTGATGGATTTTGTACAAAACTTTACTTTATTAATAGGGATGTCCAAAAATATTACAACATTTTAAATTTTGTTTGTATAAATTTTATCAGCTTGTAATATTTGGGCATGTCTACTTTATTAAATTAAATAAATTTTTTTTTTATTTTATTTTATTAATGTTTTTAAAAACAAATTTTTTTTATGTTTGCTTGATTCTTTTTTCATAAAACAAAGGTTTAACAACCTTATAAAAATGTTTCAAGATTCACATTGGCTAACAATAAAAAGATTATTCAAATAAAAAAAAATGTGGAAGAAAATTAACAAAAAAAATTTGTTCAAAAATACATTTGGAAAAGGGATCAATCAATTCCAAAGATTCAAGATGCATACTGTGGATAACACTACCCAAGATCCTGAGATGAAAATGAGAAAGAACAACGATATCACCAAGGAAATCGTCATAGTGGGAGCAGGGATCACTGGGATGATTACTGCATGTGAAATAGCAAGCATGGGATCAAAAGTATTGGTCATAGAGGAGAATGAATAGTAAAATAAAAAAATAAAAAAATTGTGGAAGAAAAATATATGGATTAACATCATAAGAACATAGATACATATCATCATTTCAAAATCAAGAATTTAATTTTGAAGGATATTTAACATTTGTTGATATAAACGATCTATTAATAATTGTTAACAATAATTTTTCTTGATTTTGATAAATAACATTCTCCTCCTAAAATCACATCTATCCATTTTCCAAACAAAAATAATAGTGAATTAGGAATAATAAATTTTTTTTTTGAAATTAATAATTTCTCTGAAAAATTAATTAAATGAAAAATAATAAATTTTATTTTATTTTTTAAAACAAAAAAAAGTCTCGGAGGAAATCTTCTCAAACAAATTTATGGATTAAATGTTGTCGGATCACCTCAACAAGAAAAAGAAGAGATTGATGACTCCTTAGAACAATTCAAAAAGGACACGTTCAATTCAGGAGAAGGTTTTTGTAACGAGAAAATCCTCAGTTTGTTAGCGGAGAATTCTTTAGACTCTATGAAATATCTGGAAAATAATTTTGGCGTCAGTTTTGAAATGTTGCATAAATTAGGAGGTCACAGTGCAAGAGTAAACAAGAAAATTAATAAAATATGTGAAATAATTTTTATTTTTATTTTTATTTTTTTTAATATTTTTTATTTTTTATTTTATTTTTTCTTTTGAATTTAAATTTTATTAAATTTTTCTTTTAAAGTTTAATTTTATTTCCTTTTTTATTTTTTATATTATGTATTTTATTCTCATTATTTTTTTCTTTTTATTTTATTTTTTATTTTTATTTTATTTTTTATTTTTTATTATGATTTTTTTTTATTTTTAGAGAACATTGTTTACAAAGGATTGTAACGAGGTGTTGGTCAAAATTTCGGAGAAATTTTATCAATACGTGGAAAAAGAAATGATTTCCATTTTCACAGGTTGCAAAGTCACTGATCTCATTCCTAACGATGAAAGGATCGACATTGTATTCGAAACTGAAGAAAAAGGTAAACTAAAAATCAAATTTTGATAAAAAAAAATAAATAATAAATAAATAAAAATAATAAATAAAATAAAATAAAAAATAAAATAAAAATAATAAATAAAATAAAATAAAAAATAAAACAAAAAAAAATTCTTTTATTCATTTTGATAGGTATGGAAGACCCTGTTATTGGTGCAGATACCATGATTCTTTGTAGCGGAGGTTTTCATGGGAATGAGGAGCTTTTGAAGCTCACTAAAGCTAAAACTAATGATGTCAAAAAATTTGGAATGGGCTCAAGGTAATAAAGAAAAACAAAAAAAAAAAAAAAAAAATAATAAAAAATTTGAAATAAAAAATAAAAATAAAAAATAATAAATAATAAAGAATTAAAAAACAAAATAAAAAATTTGAAATAACAAGTTTGAAATAAAAAATTTGAAAATAAAAAATAATAGATAAAAAATAAAAAATAAAAAATAAAAAATAAAAAATAAAAAATAAAAAATTTGAAATAAAAAATTTGAAAATAAAAAATAAAAGATAAAAAATAAAAAATAAAAAATAAATAAATAATAAAAATAATAATATTAAAATAAAATTAAAAAAATCAAATAATTAGTTTGGGAACTTCTAATGTTCCTAAATTGTTGAGAAAATTGGGTGCCAAAGCAATATTGTTAGACAAAATTCAGTTTAGTTCTTATGGTGTCATCAAAGAAAAAAGTAAATAAAATAATAAAATTAAATTAAAAAAGGATAAAATAAAAATAAAAATTTCTTTTTGTAGCTGAAGATTTAAATGAAGAGAATATGGATTTTCTTGTTTTAAATGAGATAGTCAACGATTTTGGAGCATTTTTAACGGATTTGGAAGGAAAATTGTTGATTGCAGAAAACAACACTCAAAATGGTATATCTGAGGCTATTTTTCAAAGACACTTTGCTGAGATAGATAACGAAAAAGAAAAAGGAAAACCTAAAAAAACTTCCAAGCAAAGGTTACTTTATTTTTTAAAATTATTTTATTATTTTTTAAATTATTTTTTACTTTTTTTTAAAAAAGTTTTGCTACTGCTCAACTTTTTGTTAATGAAAAAATATTTGAGAGGATGTTTGGAGAAAAATATAACTCGTACTTTTCCCTTCTTGAAAAAAACTTTCAAAAATTTGACAATATTGATCATCTTTGTAGCTCTTTGAATATGGGAAGAAATCTTTTCGAGGATTCTCTTAATAATGTCAATAAAAACAAAACAAAGACTCTTCCTTCTTATTTTAACAAAGAAGATCCTATTTATAGAATATTGGTTACTCCTGTTATTAATACTACTTTGGGTGGCTTTCCTATTGATGAACATTGTAGGCCTTTTTGGAACATTAATTTTAAACACAATGTTTTTTGTGCAGGTTCTATTACAAGTGGTATCCATGGGACTAACATTCTCTCTGGTAATTCTTTGCTTCAATCTGTTGTTTTTGGAAGGATTGCTGCCAAAAGTGCTGTAAATGGAGTTCCAATAAAACAAAAAGATCTTACAAAAAAATCAAAAGAAATTAAAAATTAAAAATTATTTAAATCAAAACAAAACAAAGCAAATTAACAAAGAATATTTCTTTTCTTTTCTTTATTAATTACTCTTAAATTTTTCTTGATAAATATTAAATAAAGAAATCATCCTTGCAGCCAACTCTTCATCTTCACCACTCCACTCAATGTTCAAGTTGTTGTCCAAAACTCCAAAAGAAACAGAATTAACCAAAATCTCAGAATCCCTCAACAAAACTTGTTTGTTGTGCAACCATTGTGAAAAGAAAGATTTAAGCTGAGTTAAAAAATTTTTAAATTCATTTTTAAAGTATTTCTCAACGAAACTTCCAATTTCTCTTTTCTCAATGAATTTCAGTTCGTGTTCTTCGATCCCGACTTCTTCTTTCATTTCGTTTGGATCTATGATGGTCAACTCTTTGTTGTCCTTCATCAACACAACTCCTTCTATGCTGTTTTTGGAGAGGGGATGAATGCATCTTTTCTTGTTGGGGAAATCTACATCCTCTTTCTCATCTCCAAAATCATCATCTATTGAAATAAAAAAAATAAAATAAAAAGTTTTAAAAATAAATAAAAAAAAAAAATAATTTAAAAATTTTCAAAATAATAAAAAATAAAAAAAAATAAGAAGAAAATAAAGATACCATCAAGAAGATCATCCTCTTCCAAATTTTGAAAGAATTGGTTTTGAATAAAAGTGGAACTGAATTTGACAGGAACAGTGTCTTTGAGAGGAATGGATACACATACACCGTTGGCAGGGTCGTAGCAAGGTATTCCAAATTCTTGGTGTATTTTCTGCTTCAAAAAGTGCATTTTGGTTTTTTCTCCGTGTACAAGCATAACCTTTTAAAAAATAAAAAAAAATAATAAAATAAAATTAATAAAATAAAAATAATAAAATAAAACAAATGATGATAAAAGAAAAGTGAAAAATTTTTTTTTACATTTCTAGGTTCGCACATGTTGATTAAAGTCATTATTCCCTTATTAAATAAAATTATTTTTTTAATTAAATTAATTAACTTTTTTTAAATATTTTTTTATTTTATTATAATTAATTTCTTTTTTTAAATTTATTAATTTTTTAATTATTATTTACTTTTGCATCAGTGTGGGCGCTGAAAGAGAGATATTCAACTCTGCACTTCACATCAATAGAAGTGTTCCTATCTATTTCTACCTTCTCCTGTTTGTCCTTTCCCGCCAAAAGTCTGTTTCCAACTATACAATCAAATTTATTAATTTATTTTATTTTAATTATTTTAATTATTTTAATTTTTTAATTTTTTAATTTTTTATTTTTTAATTAATTTTTTTTGCCTGTTCCTACTGCACAATAACCAGGAATGATAACGGTGTTCTTTTCATCCACTGCCCACTTTTTGAAAACCTCCAATGAAGTACCTGCGTGCAACATTCCCTAAAAAAATAAAACATTAAAAATAAAAAATAAAAATGATGAATAAAAAATGAAAAGAAAAAGAAAAAAAAATGAAACGATAAATTTTGAAAAAACGATAAAAAAATCAAAAAATCAAATAAAATAAATATAAACTTAAAAATAAAAATAAAAATAAAAATAAAATAAATAAGAATGTTAATAAAATGAATATTTTTTTATAGATTGAGATCTACAAGGTAATTAAAAAATAAAAAATAAAAATGTAAAAATGTAAAAAAATAAAAATAAAAAAATAAAAATAAAAAATAAAAAAATAAAAAATAAATAATAAATGAAAATAAAAATGTTAATAATTATTAAAAAATAAAAAATACGGGAGTAGCAAAGAGAACCATAGGACCATTCATGTCAGCGAAGGGCCTCTCAAAAGTTTTAATGTGTTTGAAATCGAACATGTTTCTCTCCACAAAAGTCTGCTTGATCTTTTGGTTGGTCCAGTTGATGAAAAGTTTGTAATAATGGTTCGCCTTTTCAATCAGTCCTAAATGAAAAATATAAAATATATAACAAAAAATAAAAAAATAAAAAAATATAAATAAAAATCATAAATATAAATAAAAATAAAATAAATTAATAAAATTAATAAAAATAATAAAATTAATAAAATTAATAAAAATAAATAAAAATAAATAAAAATAAATAAAAATAAATTTATAAAAATAATAAAAATAATAAAAATGATATAAATAATAAAATTAATAAAAATAATAAAAATAATAAAATTTTATTCTATTTAATTTTATAAATTTATTTTTAATTCTTTTTTACCAAGAGATATGTAGACAGGAACGTTCAGGTTCATTCTTTCCCAATAAGTTTCGACCAAGATACATAACTCTTGGGCTCTTTATGAAATGAAGAATTAAAAAATCAAACAAATAAAAAATAAAAAATAAAAATAAAAATAAAAATAAAAATAAAAATAAAAATAAAAAATTAAACAAAAAATTGAATAAAAAATAAAATGAAAAAATAAAAATAAAAAATAAAATGAAAAAATAAAAATAAAAATAAAAATAAAAATAAAAATAAAAATAAAAATAAAAATAAAAATAAAAATAAAAATAAA
>JAMYWO010000023.1:213257-238086 GCA_024220525.1 Cochliopodium minus | reverse complement strand
GTATTATTTGGAATTGGATGGTAATAATAATAAAAATAATTTATTTCAAAGAGAAATTTTAAATTGAATTTTTTTTTAAAAAAAGGGGATTGTAAGAGTAGTGTCAGACATTTTAATTTTACTTTTTTTTGAAATTTGTTTTAACAGATCATTGTATTGCCCTGGACCTTCCGTAATCAATTCTTTCATGGGAAACAACCATGCTATCAACACCACCATTTCAATGGTATTGGGATGGTATATCAATCACTACAGAAGAACAAAAAAAAGAAATAGTGAAAACGATAAATATTTAATAGGAGTAAAAAATAAAAAAATTAAAAAAATTAAAAAAATAAAAAAATTGAAAAAAAATTTAAATGTTATTAAAATAATAAAAAATAAACTTTTTCTAGGCCATTTCTTTACTCTTCCTTCTTTATCTTTTACCCGATGTTACTTTGCGTTTCAGTGTCCTTCCTCAAAATTACTTGGTGAGCGCTTTCGGAGGATTGACGATTGGAACTTCCGTCATTTTGTTCATGAAGTTGATTGGAAGGATTCTTGGTTTGTCAGGAATGTTTGGAAATTTGTTTTCAACTGATGGAACTGAAAAAGATCTAAAAATTTTGTTTGTGATTGGGTAAAAAATTCATTTTATTTTTTTTAATTAGATTAAATTTTCTACTTTCTATTTTCTATTTTTCAATTTATATTTTCTTTTAATTTTCTATTATTATTTTTTATAACAAAGATTTGCTATTGGTTCTTTGTTCATCAGATTTTCTAACCCTGCTCTCGCAACATCCAACGTAGTATTACCATTCTTCTCTCCATTCATAGGGTAAAATAAAATAAAATAAAATTCTCATATTTCATAATTTTAATTTTAATTAAATTAACATATTTTATTTCTTTTTTTTGAATAAAAGGGGATTATTGGTTGGTCTTGGTACTGGTATGGCTTCTGGTTGCACATCAGGCCATGGAGTATGTGGAATGAGTCGTTTATCTCCGAGATCTTTGGGTAAAGAAATTATTTTAAAAAATTTTTTTCAATTTTTTAAAATATTTTGAAAAATTTTTTTATCTTATTTTTTTAAATATTTCTTCAATTTATTGTAAAAACTAATTTTTTTTTTTATTTAAAAAAAGTTGCTACCCTCACCTTTTTTATATCTACCATCGTTTCTGTGAGTTTATTGTCTTCTTTAGGATATTATGGATCTAAAATCTGATCAAACATAAATATTAAAAATTAATGAATTTATTTTTTTTTATCATCGAATTTGAAAATAACTTTCCTTCAATTATTGTGATATTGGATTTCTTTTTGGAAGTTTCATCAATCAAAAATTATTTACGATTTGGAAATCACAAGAAAAATATGGATTTGAAATTATTGATCAATATTTTGTTTTTTTGTTTTTTTGTTTTTTATTTGATGAAATTTCATATAAAACAAAAAGAGCATCATATAAATTGGATAACAAAGAAGAATTCAAAATAGAAAATAATTTTAGAAAAACATTGTATAAAAACTTATCCAAAATGAAAGTTTTTAAAGGTTGTATCTTTAAAGAAATTACTTTTGAAAGGAAATCAAAAGAATTGAAAAATAATTCAGCTAATAAATCCCTTTAAAAAAAATAAAAATAAAAATAAAAAATGATTGAAGAAGTAATAAAAATTGAGAATGATCCATCAAACAATAAAGAAGATTTGAACACAATGAATCCAAACAATGAAATCAATATTAACGATGAGAATAATAAAACCAATAAGAGGGATATAGATAGCATTAATGAAACTCCCAACAATAATAATGTTCCTGTCACCTATAAATTGTTCATCAAGAATCTTCCTAAATCCACCAAATCAAATGGCTTTAAGGAATATCTTGAGAAAAATCTGGGATTATCCGTCAAATCTGCCGATAAACCTGGAGGAACAACATTTGCATTCATTTCATTTGCTGTAAGAAATAAATAAGAAAAATATCAGAATATTTTATAGTATTTTTTTATCAATCAAATTTTAATGATAGAAATGCAATATATTTGCTTATAAATTTGATTTGAACAATTTTTCAAGTAATCAAAAAAATAACAACAAATGTTTCTGTGAAGAATTAAATTCAATAAATTCCTCGAATTTATAAAGTTGTAAAAATGTGATATAAAAATTTTTACTATAAATTGGAAAGAAGATTCTGGATAGATTAAAACAAAAATAATTTAAAAAATTTAAGAAAATAAAAAAACAAAAATTTCATTTCAAAAATTTATTAAGAATAACGAAGACATGGAGAAAGCAAGAAATACATTGCAAAATCATGAATATAAAAATAAAAAACTCTGGGTGGGAAACGCCAAAAAGCAAAAAACAACAGAAACAAACATACAGAGAAAGAAAGTAAAGATAGACTACTCTGCCCTTGACTTAAGAGATCAAATGATGCCTAACTACAAAAAATCTCTCGAGTTGCAGTACCAGGAGAAGGAGTCTGAGATGAAGGGACATTTGAAGGAAATCACTTTGAGATTGAAAAAGGAAAATGTAAAAATTAAATTTTATATTTTTTTAAAAATTATTTTATGAAAATTTAATTTATTTTATTTTATTTTTACGATTTTTATTAACCAAAAATTATTGTAATGGATTTTTTTTAAATTTCGATTTGAATTCTGTTTATGTTTTTGATTTAAATTATCTAATTTTTTGAATTTATATTTAAATTAGAAATTAATCAAAAAAATTATAAATCACAGATTTTTTCATTTTTTCTCATTATATTTTTTTTTACTTAATATGATTTTTTTTTTTCATTTTTTCATAAGAACGTATTTCCAGATTGGTTGACCAAAGCGCTCCAAGACAAAGAACAGCTGCTGTGCGAATACAAGGGAATCAAACAAAGCCCTCTCACCCAAAACTACCGTAACAAATGCCAGTTTACCATTGGTTATGATCGAAACAACAGCATCTGTATTGGTGGAAGATTAGGAAGGTATATTTTTTAATTTTTTTATTAATTTTAATTTTGTTTATTTTTTAAATTTATTTTTAAATGTTTTTTTTTAAATTGATTAAATTTTTTTTGTTTTTTTATTTATTATAAATGTTTTTTTTTTAAATTTATTGTATTTTTTTTTTGTTTTTTTTATATTTTTTTTATTAGAACTGAGGATGGAAATGTCACTCTTGGAGACCCTAATTGGTGTACCATCATGAGCGAAAGTTCCTTGTTTATCAGGTAAAAAAAAAACACATTTATTTCCTTTCATTTTTTAAATTTTAATTTTAATGATTTACTTTTTATTTTTTTATAATTTATTTTTTATTTTTTAATTATTTTTACATTTTTTAAAATTTTTTTTTTTTTGTGAAGGAATCAACTTAATGAATACCTGTTGAAGACTGTGGACAACAACTTGAAGGCTTATGACAACTTCATCAACGAGGGTTTTTGGAGAAGTTTAATGGTGAGAAATACCATTGAAGGAAACGTAATGATAGTAATACAGGTAAGAAAAAATAAAAAATAAAAAATAAAAAATAAAAAATAAAAAATAAAAAATAAAAAAATAAAAAATAAAAAATAAAAAATAAAATAATTAAAATAAAAAATAAAAAATAAAAATTAAAATATAATGTGATAAAAATAAAAATAATAAATAATAAAAATAAAAATAAAAATAAATAAAATACAATTATAAAAAAAATTAAAAAATAAAAGGTGAAAGAAACAGGGGTAGAAGAAACAAAGGTGGAACAAATCAAAAAAGAAGTGGTTGAAATCCTCCTCTCCGAACAAGATGTGAGAACTCCAGACATTGCCAACATTGATCCCCTTTCCATTGACTACAAAAACCCTCAACATTTCGTTATGAAAAAAAAACCAGAGTCACACAAAGTAAAAAAATAAAAAATAATAAAAAATAAATAAAAATAAAATTTAAAAATAAATAAAAATAAACAAAAATAAACAAAAATAAAATAAAAAATAATTTTAAATAATTTTTTCTTAGGTGGTTTCAATTTATTGGCAAAATTTCACAGGAATATCTAATGTAGCTGGTTTTGACTGTCCTCTCACACTTTTACATGGAGTTCCAACCATCATAGACTATCTCTTTGGATACAAGTAAATAAAAATAATTTAAAATTATTCAATAAAAAAAAATTTTTTAAAAAAAATTTTTTAAAAAAAATTAAAAAAATGCATTAAATATTATTTAAAAATAATCAAAAATTTTTTTTTTTTAGATTCCAAATTTCTCCAGTCTCTTTTTTCCAAACAAACACCAAAGGATGTGAAGTGTTGTACTCTGAAATTGGGAATTATTTAGATGATTGCAAAGTAGAAACAGAAAAAGTTGTCCTTCTTGACATTTTTTCAGGGTAAAAAAATTAATGATGTTAAAAATATTAAAAATAATAAAAATAAAGACAATAAAATAAAAAAAAAAATCAAAAAAAAAAATCAAAAAATAAAATCAAAAAAAAAATCAAAAAATCAAAAAAAAATTAATAAAATAAATTTTCTTTTGTTAGTGCTGGTACCATTGGATTGACTTTGTCACAAATCAAAAAAGTCAAAAGACTTGTTGGAGTGGAAATTGTAAAAAACCAAAAACTGTTAATTTTAAATTTTAAATTTTTTAAAAAAATGAAAATTTACTAGATAAAAGAAGCAGGTAAAAAAATTTATTTTTTTTAATTTTTTTTAATTTTTTTTTTTTTTTTTAATTATTTTTTTTTTTTTTAATTTTTTTTTAGTCGAAGACTCTTATTTGAATGCAAAAATGAACAACATTGAAAACTGTGTTTTTCATTGTGGTAAGGCAGAGGAAACCCTCAAGAAAGTTTTGGGAGATGTAAATCTCAAAGAAGAAATACCTGTGGCAATTGTAGATCCTCCGAGATGTGGGTAAAAAATCTTTAAAAAATAAAAAAATAAAAAATAATAAAAAATAAAAAAATTTAATTTTGAAAGATTACATCCTAAAGCTGTTAGAATGATCAGAGATTTCGAATCTATTGAATATTTGATTTATGTTTCTTGTAACCAAAAGTCCATGGTGAACGACATTTTGTTGTTTTGCAAGGAAGAAACGAAAAAGTATTCTGGAAAGAATTTTGTTCCTGTATCTTCTATCTCTGTGGATATGTTCCCACATACAGAACATTGCGAAGCAATCATGTTGTTGAAAAGACAGAAATAATGAAAATTTTAACCAAGATTATTAAAAATTAAATTATTTTCAAAAAAAAACCTTTTTATTAACAATATTTTTTTTTTGATTTTTTTTATTGCAAATAAATTAATAAAATAAATTAATATTTCCAAATTTTTTTTTTTTCCTTTTTTTTGAAAATTTGGAAAAAAAAAAGATCAAATAGTCCAAAAAAGGAAAAAAAATTGGAAGGAAAAAATGTTCGCACCAAAATAAATTTTTTTTTGAAAAAAAATATCGTGGGTTATAATGGATTTGACTAATCATCATCTTCTTCCCCTTTTTTCTTCTTTTTCTTGTACTTTCCCTCAGCAACGTTCTTGGCACGTCTTCTAGTGTTGGTGAACCAGTTATTGATTTGAGTTTGAGATAAGCCTGTGATTTCGCCTAACATTTCTTTTTCTGTTTTTGATGGGAAAGGGTTGGCTTTGTTTTCTAACAGCCATTTTTCAAGCACAAGTAAAATGTTCTTTGGGTATTTGTTTTTGATGTTTCTAAAAAATGAAATAAATAAAAATAAATAAAAAATAAAAAAAAATTTATTAAAATAAAAAAATTAAAATATGAAAATAAAATATTGAATTTACCGATCAGAATCTTTGTCCTCCAACATCATTGATATTCCTTTCTCGTAAGACTGAGTCAAGTCATTTTTGCTCTTTCTCGTTACAGTTACAGTAAAAATGATGGAGTTCCCGTTATCATCTTTGACCATTTTAACTTCTTCCCCAAAAGGGACGATAGCTTTAAAAAAAAAATAGTTTAAAATAAAAAAAAATAATAAATTTAAAGAATAAAATTTTTTTACCCTGTCAAATTTTTAATTTTAAAAATTTTTTTGTGTAAAAAAAAAAAATAAAAATTTTTTTTTTACGATGATTTTGTTCTCGAATCCCGGAGTGTTGTTTAACCCCTTTAACTTATAATTCGAAAAATTGATTTGATCGACAGGAGTAATGTTACGAACGTTTCCATAGGAAATATCACCGTTCAAAATGCTTTTGATACTGGAATTGTTGTTTACACTATTATTTTCGTTGTTGATGTTGTTTTCTTCGATGGATATACTATCACTGCTACTATTATTATTATTATTTTTATTATTATATTCATTGAGAATTGTTTCAATGTTATTAATTTTTTTATTTGAGGGATTGAACTGATTAAGATTATTAATATTTAAATTGTTAATGCTTGTGATTTCGGTTGGCTTCAATGTGGTAGCTTTATTTATACTTGGTCTATATCCATTGGGGATATTGTGGATGATCTCATTCAATTTGGGAAGTTCGTTGCCTCCACCTCCTCCGCCAATACCCATATGATTATTATTAAATGATAATGAGTTTCTCTTTTTATTGGTAATCGGAGAATGAGGAGATTGTTTTATGGTATTATTAATGGTGATATTATTATTTATGTTATAGTTATTATTCTTCACTGGAGTGCTGTTCGTGGTGTCATTTATATTTTTCCTTTCCAATCCATGTTGGATTGTACTATTTGTATTGTTATTATATGTTTGATTGATTGGGGATGTGTTTAGATTTATATTCCTGTTTGGAATGCTATTATTATTTAAGTGAGGATTGTGAATCATATTGTTTTCATTAATATTGTTGTCATTATTGCGAAAATGGATCCTTGGCGAAATATTGGCGTTTATCAAATTATTCACAAGAATGTTTCCACCAAGATTTGAATTTAAATTGGTATTGATTCCCGTGGGTTGGACATTACCCAATTCCATTTTTGTTGGCATATTTTTTCTTAGAGACAAAATCTTTTTTAGAGGATCACTCAGCCTATTTATGGGAGGAGTAGAAGTATTGATATTTTGATAGATGGAATCAAGAGGAGCGACATTGATATTATTATTGATGGAGGGAAAATTTAATTTAGGAGGCTTTATTTCTTTTATAATGTTTTTGTTGTTATATTGTATGGTATGATATCTTTTTCCATCTTCTAAATCACTTTGATAAGATGTCATATTTTCATTTTCATAAGGTGTGGATTTGGGCCCAAATATATCATCACACTCCATGATTCTTTTCAAGAACGATTCATTCGATTCCTTCATCACTTTCAACAATGATGTCTCCTTATCCAGTTCATTTGGAAATCTATCTCTCAATTTCATCAAGATATTTTCCCTCACTTCTTCCAATCTCTTCGATATCTCCTCCATCGTCATATTTGTTTGTTTGAAGATCTCAAATTTTTGTTCGTGGGTTGGATATGGCAATTTTCTGTGATCAGATATCCATCTATCGATTGTCTCGTATGGATTTTGATTTTGCTTTATTCTCTTTGCATATATATCTTGATGATCCATTTCTTGAATATTATTTTCATCTCCCATCTCATTGCTTTTCCTCTTGTTTGAATATATATTTTCTTGTTGCTGTGATTTGCTTTTATCGGATATTAGGTTTATATTATTATTTTTAAAATTGGAAGAATCCTCATTGAATTTATTTCCAACAATAACTTCTTTGTTGATCTCCATTCTTCCTTTCTATTGTTTGTTTTGTTGTTCCAATTGACTTTGTATGGATAAAATTTTCTTTTTTTTGTATAATTTTTAATTATAAAATTTTTTTTTTATTTTTTTAAAAATAAAATATAAAAATATAAATTATTTTTTCATCAACATCAAAAAATGATTGGGAAACTTCAAACTTAAAACTTGTTGTCGATAAGTGTTATTTTCTTTGGTTTTCACTTGGATTTTTAAAAATTTTGCTGAAATTTTAAATAAGATTATTAAGAAGCAAAAAAAAAAAAAAATCTTCTAACTTTTTATTAGCTTATATCATTGTCAAAACTTCTAATTTCAGTTTATCCCTTTGTATGTTTGTGGATTTTTTAATCCCTACAAAAATTAATATTTTTTTAATTTAAGATCTCATCTTTTTAACAAAAAGATAAAATTAAGGAAAATTCAACCTAATTTTTATTTTATATATACCCTTTGTCTTTTATCATCAAGTATAAGAGAGGAATTACAAAAAAAAAAAAGAAATTTATTTTGTGTTTTTTGTTAATATTTAATTAATTTTTTCCTGCCAGTTATTCGTTGAAAAATTGAATTACCCAAAATCAAAAGACACTCAAAGAAAATTTTTGCATTTTTCAATCTATACTATTATCTCACAACATACATTTCAATTTCCAAAATTTTAATTTTAAATTTTTAGAATGGTGGGATTTCATTCATTTAGAGGGAAATTAATATCCAAATTTTTTTTTTTTAATTTTAAAGGATATTTAAAACGAGGATCAAATTTAAGAGAATTTTATGAATATAAATTCACAAAAATGGAAAAAAACTTTTTTCTTAAAATTTCTAGTTTTGGAGTGAAAATAAGTCGGGATCCTTTCACACTTTTTTATTTTTGATTATGATACAAATAAATTTTAATTTTCAACACATTTGGAATTTTCATAAAGGAAAAAACAATTAATTAAAGGATATTGATATTATTGTGATTGGAATTGTCCATTAGAATGGGATCTTTTTCTGAAGGAAGAAGAATATCTCTGTTCAAGATCTTTTCGGGACGAGGGATCTTCCTCAAGCAAATCAAAATGAGCAAAGAAAAAGAGATTTCGACCAATCGAAAGAAAAACTGCTCAACAAGCCAAACATTCCAGTTTCGAAAGTTAAAAACAGTTAATTCAATAGTAATCATGATACAAAGAACAATCAAAGCAAAAACAGAAAGAAAAAGAGTTCCGGAAGTGTAATAGCTGATCTTTTTGAGACGTTCTCTCTCGTCCTTCTTCTTGTTCTTGTTTTCCATCAATTTTTGATAGAGCGAAATTCCATAATACAAAAAAGCAATCCCACAAAACAATACCAAAGAAGAAACCATGCCGACATAAGCAGAAATGATCAAAGACTTCATACGTGTAGATCTCCTCCAAATAATCCTCAAAGTTATCTCCGAAATCGTCAAAACTAATATCAAGGTAAATATTATCTTTTTACAGTTCACCAAGAAACAGTTGTCCGTCTTTGTCATTTGTTTGAATACTTCCAGCCATAACAACACTGATAATAAATAACATATCATACAAATTAACGTCCCAAATCCGTTAAGAATATTTTCTGATACCTTTTTACAACTTTTTTATATTTTTTTTTTTTAATAATTTTTCTTCTTACAGATTCGAGATTTCTCCCATAATTTGATGATGCTACAAAACACCATACTATTCTTCCAACACCCTCTATTACAAGCAATATATGCAACAATTTTGGTATCGTTATTTGTTTTCTTTTTAATGGAATTTAATTTTATTTGAATTAAAATGGATTTTTAAAAATTCAGCTAAATAATAATTAATAAATTATTTTTCTTTCTATTTTTCTTTATACCCTGTAAAATAAAAGAATCTGATGGATTGTAATGATGCCACTATCAAAATCAATCCAAAGAATAATCCATTTATGATGAAATATGCTTTTACTGCTGTTTCATTTTGTTTGAAATAATTTGTCTTGCAGTCCAAATCATTAGATGGATAATAGCATTCGCACTTCCCATCTACGCATATTCCATTGTTGAAGCAATAATTCAATGTGGAACAATTTCCTAGTGCGATCCGATCTGTATCTATTTCTATATAACTTGAATATGAGATATGGATCAATGATATGACAATAAAAAATAATATCTTCTTTTTCATTGCTCGATCTTTTTTAAATTTTTTTTTTATTAAAGGCTCATATTTTTACATTTTTCTTTTTGATATTTTTGCCAGCACATTTTTGAACATGACCATCCCATTGACGATGTTCCATTTCGGTAACATTAAAAATTCTTTCCCCTTTTTCACAATTTATTTGAAAAAAGAAATAAAAAAAAAGAGGAGCCAAATTCAAGAATTCTTATTTAAAATGATGGAAGAGGAGTTAATAATGGATAATATCAGATATACTATCAATTCTGGTTCTTCAAATCAGTTTATGGAAGAAATAAACATCAAAATAAGGTAAAAATAATTCAGAATAAAAAAAAAAATTTTAATCTTTAAAGGCATGAAACAGTTATCAATGGAACATCTGAATTTATAAGAAAGCATAGGTAGATATATTTGGTTTTAATTTTAGCCAATTTATTATTATTTTAATTGAAAGCAAAATGGACATTGATATTTCTTTGAATATGCCATTTTCACCATCAAATTATACATTCACTATCGATTCATCAATGGAATACACTGTAATTTATTTTTACATTTTGACTATTATCCTAAAATATTCACCAATAATAGCTTTTTATAGTTGAAATATTAAAAGATGGTAAAAACATAGTGTTGGGGAGAAGATATAGTCATTTCTACGACTTGCATAAACATATGATAGCAGAATATGGAAAAAAGCAAGTACCTGAATTCCCAAAAAAGAGATGGTAAGAGTATAATCAACAATATCATTTTAATTATTTTTCCATCAAAAAGGTTTGGTAATCTTGATCCCAATTTCATTGAATTACGTAAAAAAGAACTGGAGATATATCTTCACAATGTACTCACCGATCCACTTTTGCAAAAAAGTGACCAGATAATAGAATTCATCAAAATTCCATTGAAATTCTGATCAACTCATTGATGCAATACTTTTGATTTTTGTTGTATATTTTCAATTAAAACTTTTTTTTTTTAATGTCCACTTTATTGTGATTGATAAAAAAACTGAAAAAAAAAACTTTATTGGTATACCCTCCCCTCAAACACATTATCCTAATTATTTACATTGATGAACATTACATCATTTTATTCACTTTTTAAAAAAAAAAAAAAAAATATACGTTAGAAAAACAATAATTAATCATTGAACAAGAAAGAAAATGAAAGGAAGAATAAGAATGATAGATGAATATTAAATGAATACCATTCATAATGAAATTTTCACTGTTCAATCACAATATAACATAAAAGATGGAATATCAGGTTATTGAGGTAAAATACGATAAAATATCCAATCAAAAACTAATAAAAATAGATTTTTTCAAAGGATTCTATTTTCATCCGCATTATTAAATTATATAAAAATATATTTATATTGTATTGTTGGAGAATTAAATGTTTTGGGTTTGTGAAAATAGATTCATCTAATGTATAGAATATTTAAGAGTCTATTCTAGTTGCTTTATAATTTGTCAAAGAAAATCGAAGAATCTTAAAGGAGATCTAATCCAAAATGATCAAATATAAACAAATAAAAGATATATCGATGTTAGTTAATGGCAATTAAGTGATGATTTAGAATTGAAATTGAACTTTGTTTAAAATATAAAAATTTTATCTATTAAAATGGGAACTATTATAAATTTAAAATTATAAACAATCTTTGTTTACAAATTAAATCAATTTTTTTCTTTAAAAACTTGCTTGTTATAATTTTAGTTTTGAATAGTTTTAAAATGGAATATTTAAAATTACTACCATGGTAGGTCATAGTGTTAAGTGTATATATTTTATTATTTTAAACTTAATATTTACAGGTTTATTGTGTAAATCAATTTAATAATATTTGAATTTTTATTATTTAATATTATTTAATATTAAATAATTTTTTTATACAAATATAATATAATGTTAAATATAAAATAATATTTATAGACCATTTCAGTGAATTTAGTTTATTTTTAAAATAGTTTCAATGTAGGAATATTGAAAAGAGGAGTTGTTCGTTCCGAACTTTTTATTGTTTGAAATAAACAAGAAAAAAATAAAATTAAAAAAAAAAATAAACAAAAGTAGGACATGTTATTTTCTTATAAAATAAAATATTCCCATGGTTCATCTCATTCAAAGCCAATTTTGGAACAAAAAAATTTTATTCTACATTAATTGAACTAAACGAGGGAGATAATAGGAATGTATGGTTGTATTACTTGTTCTCATTTTGGACAAAAAACTTCATTTATTTCAAATAAAAAGTTTTTTTTTAAAAAAATTGAAATTATAATTTGTATTTCATAATATTCTACCCTTTAGTTTTTCTTTTCCTTTCTCTTCTTTATTCTTTCCTTCTTATATTCCTATTCACTCTTTTTTTTTGTAAATAAAATATTTTCAATTTATATTAATATTTTATTTTTTAAAATTCATAATTAAGTTCCTCTAACAACTCACATTCACCAATGTAAACACTCATAAAGAACATTATTTTAATGTTTCATTTAATATAATAATATTGGAATTTTTTTGTTTGAGGAGAGAATTTTCTTCACTATATATTTTAAATTTCATTAGAAACATATTAATGTTTATAGAAGAAGAGAAGAAGGCTTTCAATTTTTCTTATTATTTGGTACCAAATGAGAAAATTTTTTTGGTAAAATCAAAAAAATAAAAAAATAGTGAAAGGAATCAACAAAAATCTCCGATCAATATATTCATAATTGAGAGAAAAAATCAATTTTGGAAAGCAGAATTAAATTCAGCCTTTATTATAATATATCTTCAACAATATGAAATAGATTGATAACAAAATAAAAATATAATATAGAGATCATATAAAAATAAACATAAATACAATTCAGTTCTTAATTGAAAAATCGAGATATCAAATATTACCTATTTCTCAAATTAAATTTGAAATTTTTTTTTAAAATCAAAACAAAATGAATTATCTGATCTGCCACCTTTTAAAATTATCTTGATAAATTGATTGAGAAAACATTCTAAAAATTTTGGAAAAGGAAAAAATAAAAAAAAATGACTAACAAATTTTTTCTATTTGCTTCAATACATGCTTTTCTAGCATCTGTGCCATCATTGATACTCAGTTACTTTCCACATTTGCTTCCTGGTGTAGATTTCAAGAAATTATACATCGAAGAAAAATATCTCGCCACATGTGGCGACCCCATCGTTTTGGAAGTGCTCATGAGAATGGTTTATGTTCTCGTATTGGGTTATGCATTCTTATATTTCTTCATTTCGCAAAATCCAAATAACAAGGCAGCTATAACTGTGGGAAGTAAAAATAATTTTTTCTCATATCTTTAATATTTCTCAAGATAATAAGATAATAAAAAAAATTAAATTGAATATTTCATTTTATTAAAAATATTTTATACCAATTTGTTTATATTTTCTTTTGTTTTTCGTTTTAATTTTCTTTTCAAAAAAAAATGATAGTTATTGGAAAAACATCAATATTTTTTGTGATTTTAGATTCATATTTGAGTGGAGTGGCAAGAATAGAGATGTTTTTGGTGGGGATAACTGATATAGTACTCGCTTTCTTTTATCTCTTACATTTGTTGTCTCTTAATAAATCTTCTACAACAACAAAAAAACAAAAAAATAAATAAAAAATATTTTGAAATAAAAATAATTAAATGTTAAATATTTTATTCAAAAAAAAAAATTTTTATTTTTTTTTTGAATTTTTTTTATTTTTCTTCGTCGCTGCTGTCATCACTAGAACTAGAGTTGGAGAAATCATCGTCCAAAATACCTTTCAGTTGACCTAAAGTGTCCTCATCATCTTCTTCGTTCTGGTCGGGCAAATCATCAAGTGTAATATTTTCTGATTTTTGAGAAGTTTCTCTCTTTTGTGGTATCTAAAAAAAAAATAAAAATATTAAAAAATTAAAAAATTAATAAAAAATTAATAAAATAAAAATTAAATAAAAATAAAATTTTTTTTTTTTACCTCATTAGTTGTATTTCCAATCCACAAATCAAATTCTTTTTGGCGTTTCAACTTCTCTTCGGGAGTCTCTTCAACGTTGTAGTTGGTGAACTCATCGTAGAAGTCCACTTCTATCTTTCTGCCGCCGAAAAAGCGACCGTTCATTATTCTAACACACCTTTGTGCAGTGAGAGGAAATTTAAATTTGACTGCCACAACACCTAAAAGAGAAATTGAATAAATATTTTTAAAAAGGTTAAAATGAAATAAAAAATAAAAGTTTTATTTAAAATATCATTAAAAAAATTATGAAAAAATTTTTCTGCCATTAATTATTTTTTTATGATTAGAAAGAAATTAATTTCTAAAATGAAAAGATATTAAAAATATCATTGAACAAAATTGTCAAAAAAAATTATCAACAAGAAATTAATATTAAAAACGTATAAAAATATCTTTAATAAATTGAAAAATAAACAAAAATTTTTTAAAAATAAATATTGATTTTATCAGTTTTTACCTTGAGGATTTCTTTCGAAAATTTTGACAGTATCAACAGGACCTAGTTCTTTGAGTTCTTCTATAATTTCTTTTTTGAGATCAAAGAAGAAATCTTCGCCTCCCTTCTGCGCTTCTATCAATGTGAACATGTACTTCATTATAATGTGAACTCTGTTATCTTCTTCGTTCCAATCAAGTTCTCTAATATTAAAAAATTAAAAAATTTGAAATAAAAATTTTGAAATAAAAAATAAAAATAAAAAATAAAAAATTTGAAATAAAAAATAAAAAATTTGTTTATTTTTTATTTTTTATTTTAATAAAAAATAAAAAATAAAAAATAAAAAATAAAAAATAAAAAAAGGGCATGTCCAAAATTTACAACTTTGTTAGCCGATACAAATTAAATACTAACAAAATTTAAACTGTTGTAAAATTTTGAACATCTCTAAATAAAAAATAAAAAATCACATTTTCGTTGATAAGTTCAGCTCCTTTCAAAGCGGACAAAATGAGCTGACTGCAGAAATAGGAAGCGTTGTCATCAATTTTGTTTCTCCTGAAAGCTGCCTTGAAAACCTTCTTCTTACTTGGGGTATAAGGAGTTCCTTTTTTAAAATTTAAAATAAAAAATTTGAAATAAAAAATTTGAAATAAAATAAAATAAAAACAAAAAACAAAAAACAAAAAACAAAAAACAAAAAACAAAAAACAAAAAACAAAAAACAAAAAATGAAAAATAAAAAATAAAAAATAAAACAAAAAATAAAAAATAAAACAAAAAATAAAAAATAAAAAATAAAAAATAAAAAATAAAAAATAAAAAATAAAATAATTAAATAAAAAATAAAAATAAAAAATAAAAAATAAAAATAATTAAATAAAAAATACCAATATTCTTTTGTACAAACTCCGAAAGTTTTTTGAGAGATTCTTCCTCTTTTTTGAGGGAAATGTTTCTGACACCAATCACTGAATCTCTTGTCCACCATTCTATTCTTCTGTCAAACTCATAAACTTGAGCTCCCTTTGCTTTAAAAGCGATAAAAATAAAAATCAAATAATTTCAAATGAAGAATAGTTTTACGTATTAATGTTTCAAACAATTTTGGGTCATTATCTACACGAATTGACATTCTAAAAAATAATGATTAAAATTTTAAAAATTAAAAACAAAAAACAAAACAATAAATAATAAATAAAATTAAATAATCTAAAAATAATTTAAAATAAGAAAACTAAAAAATTTTAAACTACTTTAAAAAAAAAAAAATAATAAAATGAAGAAAAAAATAAAATCAATTTAAAAATAAATAAATCAATTTAAAAATAAATAAAATATAAATTATGAATAAAAAACATTGAAAAAAATTTACGCGGCATGATCCCATTTGGACCAAGTCAAAACATTTATCAAAGTACAAAGAGAATCGTTTCGGGTGTGCATCAAAAAGATGTCGCAGTTGGAAACACGAAATGGCAAGTAAGGACTCAAATGTCCGTAATGTGCCAAAAGACCTTGTTTGGCAGAAGCGTGGGAGAGTTCAACTTGCACTTGGAGAAAACCTGGGACGTTAGGATCTTTGGGGTCTTTTATTTTGAACCACATTCCATGTTGCTTCTCTTCTTCTGTGATTTCCAAGAAGCGAGTCAATGGTACTCTCAATTCTCCGACACTTTTTTTAATTTCATTTTTTTGTTGAAAATTAAATTTATTTCTTTCAATATTTTCCAAATATTTTATCTTTTATTTTTATTTCACAAATTTTATTTAAAGAAAAATTTTTTTTACTAGTCTTCGTATGCTGTGTGGTGGTCATAAAACTCAAAATAAATTTGGTAATTACATGGATCGTCATAATAGAAGCTACAATGTGAGGCAAAATTAGGGTTCAGCGAAAAAGGGACAACTAATAATAAACAAAAAGTAATTTAAAAATATTTGATCAAAAAAGAAAAATGAAAAATTATCAAATTATTTAAAAAATACGAATTAAAAAAATAATTTATAATATCTCAAAAAAAAAAATTGAAAACCTTGAGAAACAAAAATAGGAGAAGTATGTCCCTTTTCATTGTCTTCTATTGGCTCGAGTGAAGCAACCACATAACTGTGAGACTTTAACTGTGGAATAGGAATTTCACTTTTATAACAATTTAAAAATAAATAAAAAATAAATAAAATTTATTTAAAAAAAAATTACCCAATAGGATTTATATCTTTCAAAGGTAGATTAATATTCTTGGGAGGCAAATCTCTCAATTTTAAAATCTTTATATCTACAATATTCTTCTTGTCTTTATCAATCTTCCTATTCTCGATCTTGGGCTGGTCGTTAACGATGACATCGTTGTTAGGCAAAATATTCTGGATCACTTGTTTAACATTGTCAAAGTTTAAGGGAATCAAAGATACTGTTAAATGACCCTTTAATAAATTTTATTCATTAAAAATGGTAAAATTGCTTTGATTTTTATAAGAATAAAAAAGGATTTGTTAAGAAATTTTCAAAAAGTTCGGAAAAATTGAAATATTGTAAAGAGTTATTTATTTGCAGAATTTAATTCAATAGTTGTCTATGAAATTAAATACAAGGCAAAATATTAATGAAAATTTTCATTCATTTATTTTATAAAATCCTTATATCTACTTTGCAAATTATAGTGTTAAAAAATCTATTTGAATAATTATTGATTTCCTTCAATTTATTTTTTTTGATTTACCTTTGAATCACTTATGAACTTCTTTCCTTCATCCTGATTGAAATGTAATTCCACCACATTTTCCAATCCCTTCTTCAATTGATCGATTTTGAGGGATGTTTCCGAGAATGTCCTGAATATCTTGCTCCTGAACACTATCTTCACCTTGATAGAAAGATCTTGAGTGAAGAGCTCCTTGGGTATTCTGATATTGAAGATATCATTCTCCTTAAGCCTCTTTGCAACAAATGTTTTATCAGCTATTGTAAAGATAAATCTCCTTGCCTTTTTCACTAGAAAAAAAAAAAAAATTTTGACAAATTCTTTATATTATGGTTGCATAATGGATGATGGGAGAATGATTTCAGATGAAATAAATGATATTTTTTTAATGAATAAATTTATAAAATAGTTACTCAGCATGTTTTTGGAAGCAGTATATTGGAAGGATAAGACATTGAAAGGATATTCCCCATTCCCTTCCTTATCATTTTTCCACGAAGAGAATAATTTTTTGAACATCAATTTTTTTTAATTTAAAAATTTATTATAAAAAAAAAATAAAAAATAAATAAATTCAATTCCTTTTTATTAAATCTTTCAACCATTTTATTTATCACCTTATTTTCTTTTTACAAACATTACTACCAAAAATCATCATCATCGTTATCCTTGTTAGAAGTCATTTCCTCCTTCTTGAAGATGTCCTTGTACTCCTTCAAATCCTTTTGCTTCTGAGTGGATCTCTTGTTCTCGATCTCCTGAAGCCTCTCTTTTTCTTTCTTGTTCTTACTAATTTTGTTGTTTTCTTTGACATAATCTTCGTAACTAGTTTTCATAACTAATACGTCTTTTTCTTGCTGAATTTTCTTGAATTTCTTTTGTACGGTGTTGTCTTTGTTGGCGTTTGCGTAGTAGAGTTGATCGTCGTCGAAGAAGCTCACTGAACCGATGTCCATTCCTTGTGTTTTCTTGATATTGGGAAATGGAGTGTAAACGACTCTAACCTTTTGTTTTGTTAAAAAAATTTGAATTTAGGATTTAAGATTCAAGATTCATTCATTTTATCATAGATTATTTTTATTGAAAATTTGTTAGTAAAAATGATAAATGATAGGATCAACATATACAAATGATAATATGATAATTTGGATCTAATGATCAAATATATAGTATTTTACTCTAAGATATAAAAATTGATCCAAATTATTTGAAAAATTTTCATTGTTATCAAAGCATAATTTCTAAATATGGATTAATGTTTATTAATGATTGTTTGAGGATAATTCATTTATATTCAAATTAAATTTTCATGAAAAAGTATTCTTGATTTTAACAAGAGTTCCATTTTCGTTTTGATATTTGAGAATAAAATGAGAAATATAAAAAAAAAAATTTATTTTACTCGATCCTTTTTACATCCTTCAATCGAATTGGCTTTTACCAATTGACATAATTCCTCCAGTAATTTGGGATTTATATCCTCTATGGTCTCATCCTTTGGCAATCTCAAATAAACATGCGCAGAAGATAAATTATCAACGTGAAACCTGCATATGTTGTACAATATGTTTAATATGGGTATAAAAGACCGAAAAAATAATATTTGATTACCAGACATCTTCTTTCAAACCATACTTCAAAAGCTCTTCATTCTCATATTTATCTTTACCCATATAAATCATGTATCCCATATAATCATAAATGAAAACCATTCTCGATTTTTTTTTTTTTTTTGTTAAAGAAACCAATCTTATATTTCAAGATGAATACAATTTTGTTTATTCCTATAGTTTGCTTTGAAAGGGATTTTGATTTAATAAAAGTTGACAAATTTAAAAAAAATGAAACAGGTTGATATCAAAGGAGATGAAGATATAAGCCTCATATATCCATCAAAATCAAAAAAGAAAAAGTATTCAAAATCACAGATTGTGGTGATTATGAAAAAGAATTTTTGGAATTACGTAAATATATTTGGATTTTCTCTAATATAATTAATATAACCTACCATTGATTTGATACTTTTAGAAAAGCAATTTGATTAGCACTTTAATCCAAATTTTCTCAGGGTTTTTCTTTATCCTTCTATTATTCACCCTCCAAAGAGCATATAACGGCAGAATCAATAGAGTAGGACAATATTTGATACCACAACCAATCAAAGGAATACCAAAATGCGTGCCATGGGTAAATGATAAAAAATTAAAACTATAAATTTCAAATTTACACCAAAAATCCTTTCAAATGGAATAAATATATCAAGGGAAATCAGATTTAAATATTTAATGAATCATTATGGATTTCAAATATCTCTTTTTAAAAAATATCTAATTTTTTTCAACAAATCTCAAAAAATAGAATGGTCAAAGTTGTAAAACGATTCTTTATGCAGTAGAATCAATTTACACCATCAACGAAAACAATGAAGCAAACAAGCTAATGAACATCCTAGCACAGTCTTACAACTTTACCATTTCAAATTTGAACAGTACATCAGACATATCTCCTATGCTCAGCTACAAAGAAATACAAGACTATGTATTGGCTAATCCCAACAAAACTCAAAGCGGAATTCTATTTAATTTAGATTCAAACTCAAAAATAAATTCATATAAAATAATGTATAATAATAGGTAATATTGTAATTTTTAATTTAATATTTTAATTTTTTATTTTTAATTGTTAATTTTTATTTTTAATTGTTAATTTTTATTTTTAATTTTTTATTTTTATTTTTAAGTTTTAATTTTTAATTCTTAACTTTATTGTCTTAGTTTTTATCAAAACCAAGGGCCCATACAAACTTCTCCAGCTGTTGATGTTTCGGGAGCTCTGTTGGTAGCGATAGACAACTCCCTCATCAAAATGAAAACAAATAACACGTTTTCATCCATAAACACTTATTCTTCAGGGTTCCCCACTCCCTCCTTAAGATTCTTAACAAATGACATTGTAACCAATTCTGGTCAGTTATTTTTAATATTTATTCTAATTTTTTAATTTTAAATTTTAATTAAAATTTTTCTAATTTTTTTAATTTTTAAATTTTAAATTTTAAATTTTCTAATAATTTTTAATTTTTTCATTGAATAATTTTTTTATAAAGGGGCATTTTGGTTTTATTGTCCTCCTATGTTCATTTTCATTCTCATTTTGAACCAAATCGTCAACGAGAAAGAACTCCACATAAGATCCTCCCTCAAAATGATGGGCCTCACAAATTTAAACTTCTGGCTTTGTTGGCTTTTGACAGGACTTTTTGTCTCCTTCCTTGCCATCCTCATTCTCTTTGCTAGTGGCGCTGCATTCGGATTTGGTAAATATAAGTTTTAAATTTTTATTTTTGACTATTTTTTATTTTATTTTTATTTTTATTTTAATTTCAGTTCATTTTTAATTTTTATAAATTTTTTATTTTTATTTTTATTTTTAGTTTACTTTACCAACACGAACTTTTTCGCCAATTTTTTGGTGTTTTTCTTCTTTTCACTTTCCACTATTTCACTCTCTATGTTCGTCTCAATTTTCATTCCAAAAAGCTCTCAGTCAAGTAAAAAAAAACAAAAAAAAAAAAATTGTTAAAATTTTATTTGTTTTAATTTAATATTATTTTATTTAATTAATTTTATATTCAATATTTTATTCAATTAAAAAAAAATTTTTTATAAAAGATATTATCGGATTTATAATATTCATTTGTGGTCTTTTGCTCCAGGTAATTTTCAGTTCTATTGCAATTTACCTTTGGTACACTGGTAAAAAAAAAAATTAAGAAATAAAAATATGAAACAACAAAAAATAAATTAAAAAATTAAATTAAAAAATAAAAGATTATAAATAAAAAATAAAAATAATAAAATAATGAAAATAATAAAATAATAAAATAATAAAATATTAAAAAATAAATAATAAAAATAAAATAATAAAAATAAAAATTATAAAATAAAAATAAAAATAAATAAATAAAATAAATAAAATAATAAAAAAAATAAAAATAAAAAAAATAAAAAAATAATTGAATTTGATTCTGTTATAAATTTAAATCTACATTTTATCAGATATGTTCTCACCAATTTGGAGAAAAATATTCATTTTCTACCCACCTTTCAACTTTGCAAAGTGTTTCGCTGACATTTCTTCTCTTTCTGCAGACGTTTATTCTGCCTCTGCTGGGGCCTATGTCAAAGGGCCTGGGTATACTTTCACGGACTTATTCAAAGAAAAATACATTGCTAATTTGAATGGTAAAAAAAGAAACAAACCAAAAATTAAAATAAAAAATAAAAAATAAATAAAAAATAAAATAAAAAAATGAAAATGAAAATAAAAATAAAAATAAATAAAACAATAAAACAATAAACAATAAACAATAAAATAAATAAAATAAATAAAAATATAATAAATAAAAAATATAAATAAAAATAAAAAATAAAAAATAAAAATAAAAAAATAAAAAATAAAAAATAAAAAATAAAAAATAAAAATAAAATAAAATAAAAAATAAAAATATAAAAATATATAAAAATATAAATAATAAACAAAAATATTAAAAAAACCTATTTACATTTTTTTTTAATTGTTTAGTTATGCTCCCAACTTACAAATCCATCATGTATTATAATGAACACCGGAATATTCCTCTTTTGACTTGGTACTTAGGTAAATGAAATACTTAAATAAAAATAAATAAGAAAAATGAATTTAAAAATAAAAATAAAAATAAAAAATAAAAATAAAAATAAAAATAAAAAAACATTTAAAATAGATAATGTCATTGAACAAAGACAGCCTTTGTATTTTCCTTTCATGCCTTCATTTTGGTTTCCAAACTATTCCAAAAAAAAACATGTCAAAATAAACTTTGATGTCAACTCCGAAGAAGACTCTAAAATCGAAAATGAAGTTTCTCTTGTCGAAAAAGGTTAAAACAAAAAATCAAAAATAAATTAAAAAAATAAATTAAAAAACCAATAAATAATATTAATCAATAAAAATAATAAAAATATAAAAATAAAAATATAATCAAAAAATAAATAAAAGAAAGTATAAAAAAAGAAAAATAAATAAATAATCAACAAATAAAATAATCAATAATAAATCTATCAATCAAATAAAAATAAATAAAAATAAATGAAATTAAATCTGAAAATAAAAATAGTGTTTAATTATCAATCAAATAAAAACAAATAAAAATAAAATAAAAAAAATAGAAAAAATAATAATAAAAATAATCAAAGTTTTAATAAAGAAACATTAGAAATGATAAACTCAGGAGAGGGAATACAAATTGTGAATTTAAGAAAAACATACAAGAAACACAGTTGTTCTAATAAAAATATGATTGTTGCACTGAATAAACTTTGCCTTCACATTGAGCACAATACTGTCTTTTGTTTGTTGGGTAAGAATAAAGAATAAAAATAAATAAAATATCGAAAAAAAAAATAATGAATAATAAAATAAAACTAAAAAAAAAATAAAAAAAAATATTAAAATAATAAAACTAAAAATAAAAAATAAAATAATCAAAAAAAATGATAAAAAATAATAAAAAACAATAAATAAAAAAAATAAAGAAAAATGATTTTAAAATAAAATAAAAATAAAAAAATCTTTTAGGTCATAATGGTGCAGGAAGTAAAAATAATTAATTCAAATTTTAGTATTAAAAATTAATTCCACATAAAAAGAAAGTACAACTCTAAACATTCTTACTGGAGTTGAAGAAGGTAAAAAAATTTTCAATTCATTTTTAATTTATCTTATTTTTTGTAACAGCTACAAGCGGAGAAGCATTCATTTTTGGCCTTTCCACATCTTCCCAAATGAGCGAAATAAGAAAAAATGTGGGAGTGTAAAAAAATTATAAAAAAATAATAATAAAAAAATTATAAAAAATTATAAAAAATTAATAAAAAATAATAAAAAAATATATTTTTAATAGTTGTCCACAACATGGTAATTTTTTTTTATTTTTTTTAAATTGTATTAAAAATATTTTTAAAAAGATGTCCTGTTTCCCAATTTGACGCCATTTCAACACTTGTTGTTATTCGGAACAATAAAAGGAGTGACTTCAGAATATATCATGGATGATATCGACGAAATACTCAGACATGTTGATTTACTTCACGTTAAAAATTATCCTATTTCTACTTTTTCAGGTAAATAAAATAATAATAAAAAAACAAAGAAATAAAATAAATAAAAATTTTTTAAAGGTGGAATGAAAAGAAGAATGAGGTAAACCAATCTATTTCCAACAAAACTTTTTCATGTTTTAAAATAGTATTGCTATTTCTTGCATTGGAAACCCAAAACTCTTGGTTTTAGATGAACCAACATCATTTTTAGATCCAATAAGTAAAAAAAAATTATTTAATATTTAATTTTAATTATTTATTTTTATTAAAGGTAGAAGCAAAATTTGGACTTTGATAGAAGAAATAAAGAAAGACAAAATAGTTTTATTGACAAGCCATTCTATTGAAGAATGTGAAAGACTTTCAGACAAAGCAGGTAAATAATTAAAAAATAGTTTGGAAAAAGTTTTTAAATAAAATTTTTTTAAAGCAATAATGGCAAATGGAAATCTAAAAGCGTAAAAAAAATTTTTGTTTTTAAAAAATAAGAAAAAAATTATTTTTTTAGGATTGGATCTGTCTTAGAATTAAAAAATAAATATGGTTCTGGTTATAAACTACAGCTGGTTTGTTCAAACGAAAAAAACACAAAGATTGTTAAACAAACAATACATAAAATCAATCCCTTAATCAAGTTAATAAGGGAAGCATCCACTTCTCTGGTGTATTCCTTGCACACTGAACAAGTACAATCACTTCAAAGTATTTTTGCAGCTTTTGAGGATTCTAAAGAACAATTACTAAACGATTTTGGACTATCATTATCATGTAAAAAAAAAAAAAAAAATTACTGAAAAAATAATAATTTTTTTTTGAAAAGCTCTTGATGAAGTTTTTCATGAAGTCACAAAAGATGATTTCAAGTTTGGTGATGAAGAGGAAGATGATGAACTTGGAGAAGAAGATATAATGAACGAATCAAACAACATTTAAAAAATAAAAATGAAATAAAAATTAAATTAAATAAAGTTAGATTTTTTTCTTTAATATTTATAAATTTTTATCTATAAATTCAGAAATTTCATTCAACAATTGAGTTTTATCCTTTTCAGATTGGTAAGTGTAAATGATCTTTCGGATGATGATGAAAAGATTGTGCAAAGAATCGACAGAGTAATCGTTGGTTTTGTTGACCAAAGTCTCACTAAGAAGATCCAACTTACCTTTGTCAACCAAAACTTCCAAATCCTCTTTTTCATCAATCATATCTTTCAAAAAAATTTAATTTGAAAAAAAAATTAAAAGAAAAAATCTTTACCATTGTTTTCTATGACATCACTGTTTGTTTTTGGAGAATTTTGAGTACTTTTGACAACTTTAGTTGGGGACAAACTAAGAGTATCATTGTTGTTAACTTTGTTGTCGTTGTTGATTGGGACATTGTTATCATCTTTGTTGATGATAAAGTCGAGACTGGAAGACTTTGGAAAGATGGGTAATTCAGATGTCTGGTTGTTTGTCTGAAAGGTGTTGGAGTTGCTGTAAACTTGGTTGTTTTGGACAATGTTGTCGTTGTTAATGTAATTGACATTGTTTCCGTAAGTGTTGTTACTGTTAGGTAAGTTGTTCACATTGGTATTGTTGGTTAAATTGTTGTT
>JAMYWO010000023.1:194112-213157 GCA_024220525.1 Cochliopodium minus | reverse complement strand
TTGGGATAGTTTGTGTTGTTAAAGTTGTTATTGACATTATTGACATTGTTGAAGTTGTTATTAACATTATTTACATTGTTGTTATTGTTATAAGGGATGGAGTCAGAAGAGTTGTTGTTTGTGGTATTCAAAAGGTTGTAAGGGAATTGATTTGGCTGTTGTTGAACATTGAACCTTCGTTTTTGAAAAATAAATTGATTAAAAATAAATTTATTTAAAATTTTAAATTTAAAAATAATAAAAATTTAAAAAAGAAATTTAAAAAGTTTACCTGTTGATATTATCATATTGATTTGGATCAATATTGCTGTTATTAGTGCCATCAACAACACCACCATTGTTAACATTGTTGTTACCCAAATCAACCCCACTTGTGTCCAAATTAACCCCGCTCACATTCAAATTAACTCCGCTCACATTCAAATCAGTATTGTTCGTATTGATATTCTTGAGTTGGTTCAAGATGTTCAAGTCTACTGTCTGCATAATCTTCTCCATCTTCTGAACGGAGAGTTTCTTTTTCATTTTCGAGATCATGCTTTCTGCGTCTTCAAGCAGTGATTGAGCTTTGAAGTAGATCATGCTGGTATCTTCTATGGGGTTGAAGAGTTGTGCATTGCTCACAATTAGTTTTATGTCATCAAAAAACTCTTGGAGGGATCTAATAATGAAAAAAAAAAAATAAAAAAAAAATAAAAAGGAAATATTTAAAAAATAAAAATAAAAAAATAAAAAATAAAAAAAATCTTTTACCTGTACTTATTATTTTCAATTCTTATTGCCATCATGTTGAGACAAAGTGGATTCTTGATAACTTCATAGTAAGTAGGATGATCGTAAGGATCAACAGGTCTGATAAAAATGTAGTACTTTTTCTTGCTGATGAGAGAAAGGAGGAGCTCCCTGAGAGTGAGCCTGAACTCCTTGATGTGTTCTAACTGTTCCTCTTCGTCTTTCTTCTTGTCCTCTTCGCTAACAACTATTTCCGCAAGTGGTAATGGAGGAGGGTTGTAAGTATGTCTTTGAAAAGAATGAAAATAAATGAAATATCAAAATGAAAAATAAAAATGAAAATAAAAATAAAAAATAAAAAATAAAAATAAATAAAAATAAAAAATAAAAAAATAAATAAAAATAAAAATAAAAAAATAAATAAATTTTACCTGACATAGATTGGTTCACAAGATATCTTTAAGAGATTGTCAAAGAAAGATTTCCTTTGTTCCTTGGTTGGACTGTTAAGCAAATAATCAGTAGTGAACAAGTTTTGGAGGGTAGGGTCCAAACTATTGAAGGTGGGGCAAATGCAAGTGGAAAACAAGAAGATGGGCATGGAAGGGTCCAAATCGTTCAACAAGTTGATGAGAACAAGTTTGAGAGAAGAAGAAGCGACAGCCCACCAACTGTCAATGTTAGGAATGTAAATGATGGAAGGAGATTTCTTCTTGGCTTCTTGGAAAGCTTGTACAACACATTCTTCAAGTGTGTGCGAAGATAAGTTCATGTAGATCGAAGCCAGGTCTAGTGAGAACATGGGAAACCTCTCCAAAACGTTCAAGATTGCAGATGCAAGGATGCCTTGTCCCAAACCTTCTTTTCCATACAAGATGAGTCTTGGGCGATGCGTGAAAATTTTGAATTGTAAAAACTCATCTCCAAGAAAAAACTTTTTGTTTCCATGTGTTTCGTGATTATCCACTTTGTCATCGTTATCTTCTTTCCTTTCAAACTTGTAGGCACTTCTCGGAACAAATATCTTGTGGATCACTTCCATGATCTTGTCCAATTCTGGGTTGAGTAACGGTCTCAACTCCTCGGACAAAGAAGCAACATTAACAACAGAAGATCTGAAAGAGCAAGGAACAATTTCTTTGGTGGCACGAAGGAAATCTTCTTCAATAATCGATATTTTCTTCAAGTCTACTAACAACTTACTGTTTGAAGAATAAACTTGAGGATAGATTCTTCTAAGAGCTCTGAGCGTAGCCTCTGCACACAAAGCCTTCAAATCCGCACCACAATACCCCACTGTTTTCTCCGAAATAAACTCGATTATCTTTTCAGATGGAGGAGGGTTCCAAGATTTGGTGTGAATGGTCAAAATGTCCCTACGTGCTTCTTTGGGAGGCAAATTGAAGAGAAACTCACGATCAAATCTCCCTGGTCTTCTCAAAGCAGGATCAATGTTGTCTATCCTATTTGTAGCACCAATAACAACAACTTGTCCTCTATCATCAAGACCATCAAGCAAAGCTAACAAAGTAGAAACAATCGAACTATGGATTTGTTCTTGTTTGGAGGAACGCACAGGTGCAAGACCGTCTATTTCGTCAAAAAAGATGATGGACGGCTGCATTCTGTAGGCCTGATCGAATAATATCCTCAGTTGTCTTTCCGCTTCACCCACCCATTTGGACAAACAATCCGCTCCCTTTCTCATGAAAAAGTTGACTTTCCTTCCCGCTTGAGAACAAGAATTAGCCAAAGCTCTTGCCACTAAAGTTTTACCAGTACCTTTAATAAAATTTTAAAGTTTTAAATTTTCGTAATTTCAAATTTTGTATACCTGGAGGTCCATAAAATAAAACTAAAAAGTAGTTTAAAAAATATTTTTAGGATAATCAACTTGTGGAAAAATTAGTTTGTTTGTTACCTCCTTTGGGTGGAGACAAAGAAAACTTTTTGAACACTTCAGGATAAAGTAAAGGCAAGATAACCATCTCTTTCAAGGATTTGATGTGATGATCCAAGCCACCAATGGAATCAAAAGTAATCGACTGATCTATGCTCATTGGATCAATATCTGCTTTTTGCCATGCAGAGGATTTGAAAGGCACTCTCGATGGGTTTTCTCCGTTAACAGGGGCAATTAAAGATTTCTGGTAATGAAGCTTCTCTGCTTGTTTCATCTCAAAGATTTGTTCATCAGTCAATCCCTATTATTTTAAAATATCAAGACAAAAAGAAAAAGTAAAATAAAGGAATTATATTGATAAAGTTCCGATCGTATGAATTTTACCTTGTAGATATTTGTATTTCCTCCCATTCTTGGATTCAATCCTGTTTTTTTGATGGGAGTATATCTTTGGACATTCTTTTTCGTTCTTCCACTCCTTCTTGGCTCATCATTGTCATTATCTTCCCTTCTGGATCTTGTATTCCTTCCAGAAAAGTTCCTCTTCTCGATTTGATAGATCTCCTCTTCCTCAGAGCTCATGGGAGTATATTCGTCATCATCCTTTTTCATATTTTTGGGTATTTGTATATTGGATGGTGGTATGATAGGAATATCGTTATTTTGTTGATTATTCTGATGAAATTAAAATTTGTTGATGAAAATGGAAAGAATAGATGATAATGAAGAGATATAAAATTCTGATTAACAATTAGATAAATAATATTCCCATTTTCCTTCAAAAAATCTTACATTTATAACCTCTTCTCCATTAATATTGTTTTCAATTACATTATCATTCCTTTTCTCAATTCTATTATCCCTTCTCTCCTGACGAGAATCCTTTTTGGGAATATATTCTTCTTCTTCTTTTACCCCCTCCATCAATGGAACCTCTTCCTTTTCCTCTTCAAAATCTTGAACAAAAGATACATTATTATTCCCTCTTCTTGAAGATGTTCTTTGTGGTCTCTTTGAAGTTTCAACCTTTATTTCTTGATTGATGAAATCGTCCTCGTTTTCTTCATCATATACTATAAAATCATCCCTCTTATTTGCTTGTCTTCTTGTTCTTGTCTGATATCTCCTATTTTCATTTTCCACATTCTCATCTACTTTATTTCTTTTTGATCTTCTTGGTTTCAATTCTACGCTTATCTCATCCTCTTCATCATCAAAACTTTGTTGAAAACTTTCTTCATATTCTATGTCTTCATCATCTTCAATCTATACACATTTTTTTAAAAAATATAATTTTATAAACAGAGAAAAATAATAAACAGTCAAATTAAAAAAAATACTGACAAAATAACGATTTATATCCAATCAAAATATGAATATAATGACATAAATATGAGTTTAATCTCCAAATATAATGTTTATTCAAGATTATTAATTAATTTCGGGAATGATTAGTTTTCAAAAAAAGCAAATCAAGATTGAAAAATAATAAAAAAAAATGTAAACCCAATTTGATTTTTTTTGTATGAGTGAATTTCTTCCTCTTCTTCTTCTATTTGATCTTCTTGGTCTTTTATAATTATTTTCTTCATAATCGCTATACTCACTATCATCCATTAATTCTTTTTTATTTTGAGGATTATTTATTTTTTTCCTTTTAATTTTTTTGTTTGTTCAAAATATAATAAAAAAAAAAAATATAAATATTTTTTCTCTTCACTTTATGAAATATTTGATATTTTTTTCCTATTTATCAATTATTTGAAACCAATCACTTTAAGTTATCCAATCTTAATTAGATTCTTTTTTATTTTTCAGGACAAGTTAATATTTATTTCTAAAAAAAAAAAAATATGAGCAAAGAATTGTGATATAAATAGTCAGAATAACAATGAAAACAAATTTTATTATAGGAGATAAATACTTTAATTAAAAAGTATCATCATCCTTATTTTCGGGTTGATCATGGAAATCAACTTTGAGAGTATTTTCTTCAGTTGAATAAAGGATCTTTTCTATATCTTGTATAATATCATTTCCAGATTCAGGATAGGTTTGACAGAAGATCTCTACATTCCTCAATCTATTGAAATAGAAATCTCTTTCTTTGCCCAATGCTTCAACAATGAGATTGAGCTCCTTCAATTGATTGGAAAGGTTGGTGATCTTTTCTTCTTTCTCTTTTAATTTCTCTTCAGTGCTCTTAGATGAAGTCTTAGGGATACTTGTGCTAATAGTGCTTCTTGAATTAGGAATCCTTTAAAAAAAAATGATCGTTAATAAACAATTAAATTTGAAGAATAATTGAAATAAATAATTTATGTTACCTTGATGAGGAAGTTGTTGAAGTTGTAGGTCTTGTTGTACTCACACTTGTTCTTGTAGTGGAAGTTGTGGGTTTGGTGGAAGTTGTGGTTGGCTTATGTATGGATGGAGTAGAGGAAATAGTCCTGCTTGATGAAGTGGATGTAACAGTGGGAGTAGTTTGTCTTACACTCGGAGTAGAGATGGATCTATCTCTGGATGATGGCTTTGATGGTGGGGTGGTAACTTTTCCAGATGAACCTCTACCTCCACATTTTACATTCACTGATACACCAGCTTCTTTTCTTTTTGCTTCTGCATCGTATTCTATGCTCGGTCCTCCACATTTTTCAAAGTAACACTTTATCCATTGCAAGAATTCCAAATTATCTTGATATTTCGCTCTGATGAGACTAGGCACATCTATTTGTCTTTCCAACCCCACTGATTTGAAAACCTTTTGCAATATCTTGAAATTTTCAACGAATTCATAGGTTTGGGTTGCTTAATTTCATCATATCATATTTTTGATAAAGTTCTATGTTAGATTAATCAAAAAAAGGATTTTATAAAAGATATATTTGGCCTATTAATAAGATATATAAAGAGAATGAACAAATATAATACAATTTATTTTCCAATCAAATATTTAAGGCCAAATATTTAATTTTGTAAAGAATTTATACCATTAAAATTAACTTTGCTCAATGGAACCTTTCCTGGATGAATTACATCCATTATTTGCAAATGTGCTGCCCCGCTCGCACATTGTTCCACCTTTGTATAACTCAAATATAACAATTCATTAAGCCATGATAATAGTTCTTTTCTCCCAACAAAGTAGGCACCTTTTATATAAAATAAAATATTACTTGGTATTATGTTAAATTGTTCAATATATGAGAAAATTATAAAGTTCACTCAAAATGCACCCTTTATAATCTTTCTCTTTTAATAATATATTTACCAGACATCATTCCAAATGTTTCAGACATTATATATTTTTTAAAAATATTCTTCTTGCTTCCTTTTCAATATATCTTTTAATTTTTTTTAATTTTATTTTAAAAAGGCAGTTGAATTTTGCTTTAAATTATTAAAATTGCGCAATAAATTTTTGAATGGAGAATTTTTCCGATAATACTTTCAAATTAAAAGAACTCATCTATATAGTTAAATATTGTGAAAGGAATGATTCCTTAATAATTAAAACAAAGCAATAAAAGTTTAAATAAAAAAAAATGAGAGATAGGATCACAAAAGAAGAGATTGAAGAAAATGTTAAATTTCTTATTCTCCATAGTTTAGGTCATAATTATCAAGAATCTTTCCCTAATTCACATTTCTCAACTAAAAATTGCGAAGTGATAAATTTTAACAAAAATCAACTCAAATATGAAGAATTAATCAAATATGATGTAATAGTATGTCATACAGTAAATGATTGGGTATTATTATGCTTATTTAGAAGAATTGATTTATAATATTGATTGCATATAGGAAAATAAATCCCAATTGGAAAAGGATTTGATGAATTATGTCAAGGTATTATTATTTTTTTTGAAAGATTTTTTCTAAATGAATATGGAATTAATTAGAATGGAGGTATAAAATAAAATTGGATTTGAATAAGAAAAAAAAATTAAAAAAATAATCAAAATTATTGAAAGGTTGTTTACTTGCATGTAGAGGTAAAATCAAAACAATCAAAAAAAAAAAATTAATCTATATTTTAAAGCAACCCAACAATCTGGTGGGAAGTATTGCTTTGGTGGAGAGTTTGATCACCCTGTAGAACCAACAAGTCATTTTACTCACAGACAGGTGATTGAAACAATTTTTCAAATATATATTAAACTTCTTTTTAAAATCAATTTAGTATATAGTTTCTTCTGAGTCTAACCCAAATAAACATCCAATTTTAAATGGTATTGGACAGTTTAAAGAGACTCATTGTCTTTCCTTTAAAAAGTTAACAAAAGGCTCAACTGTCATTGGTATTTTTTAAAAATTTTTGCTTTTCAAGTAGATTCATTTAAATAGGTTATTATTCCAACGGAGATATTTTGGGAGCAGAAAAATCAGTTGGGCTCGGAAAGATTGTTAGTGTAAAAAAAAAGTTTTTTAATAAATTAATAAGATAGAGACAATAATCTATTTTTAAGATTGGATTTAATCATTGGTCTTGTACTGAATCGTACCAGCTTTTTTACAATGCAGTTTGGTATTGCAAGATGTGTAAAATAATTTTTTCTTTTTTATTTTTCATAATTTATTTATTTTATTAATTTTTTTATCTTTAAATATTGATTCTTTAATTTGATAGCAAATAAAGATTGGTCGGAAGGTATTTTTATTAATCTTTTTTTTTTTCCCCTTCATTTACATTTTTTTTAATAATAGAACTTCACAGACTTTTTTCAAAACCTAAAAGAGAAATGATCGAAAGTTTTATCCGTGCCCTTTATGCTTTGAGATCTAGGTAAATATTTACCTTTTTTACTTATGATTGATTTTACTTTTGTTTTGTTAGGAGAAAATATGGGAAGTTGCCTCGTCCTATTGTATATATCATTATCAACTATTCTATTAAAAACTAAATTTTTTTTTTCATTTTTAATTTTTTATATTTTGAAAAAATTAAAAGTTAAAATTAATTCAAGACAAAAATTAAAGAAATTCCAAGCTTGATTTGGGTTATTTGAAAATCTATTTTCATCATTCAAATAACAGTTTATTTTCATAAATATTTTCAAAAAAAAAAAAAAAAAAAAAATAGAAAGGGAATTTTTAAATAACATAAATTTAACTTAAAATGTCCAAAGATGAGGAATATCAAAAGGAGAACTTGGAGAGAATGTGCGATATGGAAGAGAATAAAAGCTGTGCTGATTGTGGTGCAAGAGGGCCAAGATGGTGCTCCACAAATCTTGGAATATTTGTATGTATAAGATGTTCTGGAATTCATAGAAAGATGGGTGAGTTCCATTGTTCAAATTTAATATATCATCGTTGAAAATAAAAAAATTTATTTTATAATATTTTATTTTATATCAGGAACCCATATTTCAAAAGTAAAAAGTATCACATTGGATAAATGGACAAGAGATCAAGTGGATGTATATTTCGCTTTCAAAAAATTTTTAATTTCCTCTTTAATATTTTTCTTACAATAATTATTTAGCAATTTAAGAAAATAGGGAATGCAAGGGCAAAAAGAATGTATGAACATAATTTGCCTGAACATTCAAGACCATTATCATCAGATGATTAGTAAGAAATTTAATAAATTTTGAAAATATAATCATCCCTTAAATATATTTGATACTCAAAATAATATGTTTTTTATAGTGAAATGGAACAATTTATAAGAGACAAATATGAAAGAAAAAAATGGTTGAGAAAGGTAAATAGAAAACTACCATATATAATTCTTTGTATTATTATTAATATTGGTTACAAATTCGACCAATTTGAAATATACTATTATCCACCAAATTAAATAAACTCCAATTTAGAAATCTGATAATCAAAAATCACCTCAACACAACCAAACTACTCCAAACAAGATCAATAATGTTCAACAAAACGTGCAAGTAAATAGAACACATTCTCAACCTCAAGTACAACAACAACCACAACAACAAGAGACTCTCCTCAGCTTCCTCAATGTGCAACATAACACCAATCCAAACACCAATCCATTCCAACAACAACAAAGCAATCAACAACAATCATTTCAAAATAATGTAAAAATTTCCTATAAATTTGATTATTATTATGAAATTTTTTTTCATATCAACATTATATCTTTACTTTGATTAATCAATTCAAAAAGATACATTGTATTCCCTTTTTTTGACACTAATTTTTTTTTTTCAATCAAAAGCAATTATTTCAACAACAACAAAATAATCAACAGCAACAAAATAATCAACAACAGCAATTATTATTCCAACAGCAACAACAATTGCAACAACAACAATTATTATTTCAACAACAGCAACAACAGAACCAACCGGTTAATCCTTTGTTGGCTCCTGTTCAACAGAACAATTCCTCCATCTCCAAGGATCAGCTCCTTTCTTTGTATGCCAAGCCCATCACTCCTCAATCTCAACCTCAGTTGAATTTGATGACCCCCATGAACTCTATGCAGCAACAACAAATCCAGAACAAGCCTAATTATAACATCCGCCCCATGATCAATCCCAATGTCAATGTCAATATGAATGTCGGCTATCAAAATCAAAATTATGTTACTTCTGGAAACATTAACGGAAATAATTTAGGGTAAAAAAAAACTTTTTTGAAATATATTTTTGATCCACTATATCAATTTCATCAATATAATCAATATCTCATCATTACATTCATTATCATTTGATTTGGATTGATTATTCAATATATCCACTTTAATCATTCCTCTTCTCATCTTTTCTTTAAAAAATAACAGCAACCAACCCGTGTATTATAATCCTAATCTTGGATTCAATCCAAATGGAAACAACACCATGGGAGGTTTTCGCAACTAATGCGGCCATCCATTTTCTGAACATCCAAATTTGTCATTATTATAGAATTTTTTTGTTTGATTAAATCACTTGATAAACCAAAGGCATGATTTTGAAAACTTTCTTTATTAGTTTTTTTTTGCTTTTAATTATTTTATTTGAATATTCCAAATTACATTCCTTCAAGAATAATGGAAATATAAAGTGTGAGAATTCTCTAGTTTCCAATTTGAATCCCTCAATATAAATATTAAAATAAAAATTATAAAATATAAACAAAAAAATGAAGGAGAATCTTACAGTGGAGAACAAATCTATCAAAAAGGTCAATGATTGTTTGAATTCTATAGATAATCTCGTCAAATTATTGCCAGATATGATCAATAACAACAATAAAGAGAATATAGAGAAGGTATACAGCACCATAACTGGATTGGTACAGAAATCCCAAGAATATCTCCAAGTGATTGAATCCAAAGCGAACAGGACAAAAGAAAGATCGGATAGGACATTGAATGACCTCAATAATTTATGGAATGTAAATATAATTTTTTTTTTTTACATAAAATATTGAATATTAATTTTTTATTTAATTCAGAACAACCAACAACAAATCAGAAATGTAAACTCCATAAAGAAAGAAAAAGAGGAATACATCAAAGCAGTAGATGAGATTACCAGCATCAAGAAATATGATTTGCAAGTAGACATAAAGGTATGGGAATCTGTGTTGAAGAGAAAGAGAAAATTTGAAGTAGAATTAGACAACAAATATATTGTACAAAAAAGGCAAATTGTGAAGATAGAAAAAAATAACTAAAAAAGTAAAATAAAATAAAAATAATAGAAAAAGAAAAATTCTCTCATAAAAATCAAATAAATCTTGAAAAATTAACTATTATTTATTTTTACATTTTTTTTAAAAAAACATTTTTTTTCATTTTTTTTCTGAGCTGTGAGGTCCAAAAAGAAAAATTAATCCTAATGAGGATACAGTGTATCCAAAATACCTTAAAATGGTTGAAAGCATGTAACCTTGTGGGCTTTCTAAAATAATAATTCATATAAAATTTAAAACTTTTTGTTTAAAAACTTTTTTTACTTTCATATCCTGCTGCGTACATTACTGCTGAAATTAGTGCAAAGAAAATCCCAAATACCACTAATTGAAAATAAATTGAAAATCAGAAATTTTAAAACAAAATAAAAACAAAAAATTGTAATTAAGTTTCAATATTTTCATTTTACCAACCAATATCCAAAATCTTAAAAAACTTAGTTTTTTCCTCTTTTTTTGGTCTTCTTCCGAGCTTGAGAAATAAGTGAGTGTTCTTATAACAAAGATTGATCTTGCAATGAATATTAGAAAGTCTATACCGAACACAATCACCGTTATAATTTTCGTAGCAAGAATGAGACTAGTTAATTGAAGTTCCCAGACACAGAGGAAAGAAAGTGTTGTAATGTAAGAAATTGTTTCTAATGCCCTTAAAAAATTTGTTAATAAAATTAAAGTATTCAGATTTATTTGAAAATATTCTCAATTTTACCACATTAAAAAACCAATTAAATAAAATATTTTCATATATTTATTTATCTTTGTGTTTGTTTTCAAAATGACTTTGAGGAAGTAGAAACTGACTAGAATGAGCACTGTGAAGGCAGGAATGTTAGACATTATAGGCAATACTACGAAAAACTGATAGTTTTTATAAACGGGATAATGTCCATTAGGGTCAACGAAAAGAATTAATGAAAATATATCAGCTAGAATTAAAAAATAAATGATAAAATTAATTTTTTTTTTTTTTTACTAAATAAAACTAACGACAATATTATTTTTGAAAAAGTGATGTAATCTTTTTCTCTTTTAAGAGAATCTAGTATGGTTTTTGAGTTGAAAATGATAAGAGCAGCGAAGGATCCTATGAAAAATATCTGAGAAAAAACAACTTCTCCTCTATTTATTCTTCTTGCAGGGTTTGTAGTCGAATTAAAATTAACAATTACTGTATTATTAAACATTCTGAAAATCAAAAGATTCAGATCTTTTCAAAAATTTTTTATTGGTAATTATTAATTCTTAAAATATTATTTATTTTTTACTTTTGTTATCTACATCAATACAAATTGCTGGGATGTTATTTTTGTATTTTGCATTATACTGATCTCTAAAGTTACAAGTGCTCCATGTTCCAATTATTACAGCCCCGACAGCTCCTGCTTGTTGAGCTATTTCAACATGCCTTTCAATGGGGCATCTTAAAAAATTAATATAATTTATTTTTTAAAAATTTTTTTTAAAATATTTAATTTTTAATTAATAATTTCTGATACTTTATTTATTATACGAACTAAAATCAAATTGATTTACCTATTTCCTATTCCCACCAAAGCGATATTTCCCATTAACTATGTGATTTGAAATTTTGAAAAAAAAAAAAATTAAAATTTAGCATGAAATAGCTCTACCAATGTATTATTGACATTTTTGCAGGTTTGTATACTTGATAATGATCCCTTATAAAAATCCAAAGTTAAAGGAAATAGTAACCCCTTAAAATCATCAGGTATTTTCTTGATTTTGTTGCCTTCGAAGGGATATGATTCCAATTCAAATTCAGTTCTATCCCCATTGATCCTATATTTCATCCCTTGGCATAACATGTTGAGATAAATGAGTATTAATAACAATATATTCTTTCCATTCATTCCTTTCTCTTAATTCCTTTATTGAATATTTGTTTGGGAAAGTTCAAAAAAAAAAAAACAATTTGAATTTTTTTATTTTTTAATTTTTTTTTATATTAAAATGAGGAATTGGTACTTGAAAACTAAATCAATCTGAAATTTTCTGAACAATTTGAATCTGAGATTAATGTCAATATTTGAATGGTTTTTCTTTTTTGATGAGTGGTTTCTACTAACAAGTTCAATTAAAAAAAAAAAAAGGTATTTTTAAGTTCACCTTTTAAGATTTATAATATAGAGTATGGATGATAATCATAATGAGGGAGGATTTGCTTTTTTGATTAAACCTCTTTGCATTTACATATGTAGTTTCTCTGATATTCCAATAATAGGAAGATTGTCCCTTTTAAATAAACATTGGAATAAAATAATCAAAAGTAATCAGGTAAATTAAACAATCATTCAAACTGTTATCATCCATAAATTTACGAAATTTGACATAATTTGCTTTATGAAAAATAATAATATTTTATCTGTTCAGATATGGGATAGATTTATAAGATATAAAGATTATATCAACCAAAGAGGAATAGATAGACCATCAATTGAAATTGTGAAGATAGGTAAATTTAAAAATATAAATTTTTTTTTTTTTTAAAACGGATTATTAATTCACAATGATGATGAAACAGAAAAATTTGAAATGCCATTGTTGTTGGATTTTGAATTCAAAGCATATCCTAACAATCTTTTTTTGTTGGAGTCAGAATTAGGAACAATAACAAGTAAAAAAGAAAAACAAAAAATTTAAATTCACAAAAAAAAAAAAAAAAGATCATTTTAGATTAACTCCAATACTGGTTGCTTGTGCATTTGAAAAGAAAAAAGTCAAGAAAAAAGTTTTCGAATATTTACTGGATAACAAAGCAAACGTGAATGATTGCAGGTTGGGATCAAGTGTACTGCATAGAGCAGTATCCAATAAAAAATTTAAGCTGAAAAAGATTCAATATTTAGTCGATAAGAAAGCAAACATCAACGCAACGGAAAAGGATGAAATACCTCCAATATTTGGATGCATTACTTCCAATAACTTTGAAACAATGAAATTTTTGATAGAAAACAAAGCAGATTTGAATGCGAAGGATACTAAAAGTGGAGGAAGCATTTTGTACAAATTTTGCGAAAACAGTTTCGGAGAAAATTTGTATCAATGCTATGAATATTTACTTCAAAAGAAACTTGATCCTAATCATCCTTGTAACGAAAAAAGAACTCCCTTCAGTTTCGTTGTTAACGATAAAAATGTTGGATTGGATGTTGTAAAGTTGTTCGTAGAATACAAAGCGGATCTAAATGTTTCATCTAATTATGGCTTTTCCATTTTTCATAACTTTTGTTCAAACATAAAGAAAATATCATTGGATGTCATTAAGTTTTTTCTTCAAAATAAAGGTGACATCAATAAACAAAATCACACTGGTTGCACTCCTTTTCATTTCGCTTGTTCACTCAAAGATATTGATGTCGAAATCATTCAGTTTATGTTGGAGAATGGTGCTAATCCATTCATTTCGAATAACAACAGAAGTTCTCCTTTACATTGGGCAAAAACTAATCCCGAGTTGTCCTCAAGAATAAAGAATACAAAGGGAATGGATGTTGAGAGTTTTTTCAAAAAATACAACAAATTAAAATAATCAAAATTAAAATAATCAAAAAAATAAATTAAAAAACTTGATCTTAATCTTTTCAGGATTTTTTATTTTGAAGATAGAAATGGATGATGAGAATGATCAAGGATTGGGAAAATTGATAATACCTCTTTGTATCTATTTATCTTCTTTCTTGCAAATTCCTGATCTTGGGAAATTGGCTCGTTTAAATAAACATTGGAACAAAACAATCAAAAAGGATCAGGTAAATTAGGCCAATCTTACAAAATGAAATTTAGTGTTTGATGAAATATAAATATAAAAATAATTTTTAAACAAGATATGGAAGAGATTTATTACATATAAAGATTATCTGGTTGAAAAAGGGATAAATAGACCCTCCATAGAAATTGTGAGGATTGGTAAAAAAAAAAAAATATATATTGAATTAATTCATATTAAATGAGGATTTGTTTTTTAAAACCAAACATCAGAAAATGAAATGAAATTATTGGAAGAATATGATTTCTTGACTCATCAAAAGAACATGGAATTGCTTGATGGAATGGAATTGAAGATATTAAAAAGTAAAAAAAAATATAAAAAATAATATAAAAATACTCATAAGAGGATCAAGTTAAATTACTTGAATTAAAAATTGATTAAAAAAAATATGTTTGCAATCAGGTATTTATGGACTTACTCCAATCCATCATTTTTGCAAATACGATAAAAAACAAATGCCAGTGAAAGTATTCGATTATTTTCTGAACAGAATACAGAGCTACCAAGATATTATGAACGAGGGGATTTCCAATTCTGTTTTTGAATTTGCCCTTTCCAATAATAAATTTACAAAGGAGCATGTCCAGCTTTTGATTGAGAACAAAGCGGATTTGAATAATCCAAAAATATTTTCGTGTACAAGGGCAAAAGAATTCGAAATCATGAAGTTGTTGATTGAGAGGTAAGACACTTTTTCAAGTTTTTATTGGAAATCCAAATTAAAGGATTTTTTTTTAATTGCAAATTTTTTTAATAGTAAAATGGATGTGAATGCAAAAAATCATAATAATGAAGGAGTTTTGTACCAATATTGTTATTTGAATACAACCATAGACAAAATAAAAGGTTGCGAGTACTTGTTAAGAAGTAATTGCGATCCCAATCTCCAAAATATAAAAGACAAACGGAATCCCTTTCACTTGGTAAGTCATGGTTACTATCGAGATAAAAAAACAATAGAATTGTTTCTTGAGCATAAAGCAGATTTGAATTTGGTCGCTGAAGGATATACCAAAGCAACTCCATTCCATTATCTATGTTCCGATAGTTTTATGGATTTTGAATTTCTAAAGTATTTGGTACATAAAAATGCAAGTTTTAATGCTAGGTGCGGTGATTCTGAGTCTGCCTTTCATGTTATCACTAAAAACAACCATTTTGGTATTGAAATGATCAAATTTGCTCTCCAGAACAATGCAGATCCAAATTTGATTGATAATTTATCGAAAGCTTCTCCTTTTTTGAATTATTTGAACCGAAATAACATTATTCTTCGTGATGTAGAGATTTTCATGGAATACAAAGTGGATATCAACACTTCATTAAGTGATGGTTTATCTCTTCTTCACAACTTTTGTGTCAACAAAAAGAAAATATCATTGGATGTCATAAAGTTTTTTCTTCAACACAAAGGAGATATGAACAAACAAAACAATAAAAACCACACTCCTTTTCATTTCGCTTGTTCATTAAAAGATGTTAGTGTTGATATAATTCAATTTATGTTGGAGAATGGTGCTAATCCAAACATTTTGAGTTATTCTGGAACTTCTCCATTGGATTGGGCAAAAGATAATCAAACTTTATCTTTGAGAATAAAGAATTTAAAGGGAATGGAGATCGAAACTTTTTTCAAAAAGTTCAGCAAATTTAAATTTTTTTAATAAATTAAATTTTAATTATTTTTTTTATTATCTTCATTTGAATTTTCTTTTCTTTTGGTTGCTGTTAAGATTTTTGGGACTTTTGTGTGTGGAATTTCTCTTGTTTTTCTGGTTATTAGGGGTGGATCCTTTGTTGTTTTTGTTGCTGTTGTTTGAACCCTTTGGATTGTGTTTCTTTTTGATGCTGATGGAATTAGGAATGTTTCCTTCAGTGACAGTCTTCAAAGCATTGTCCCAATCTCTATCACTGTCATTAATAGTATAACCTAAAAAGTTTTTTAAAATTTAATAAATAAAATATTAAAAATAAAAAAAAGTTTTTTAAAAAATAAAAAAAAAATTGAAAAAAATTTTACCTTCTTCGTTGAGAAAGTAAGAGATGAGAGGGTTTTGATCTTCTTTGCTCTTTTTCTTCTTTTCGAGATTTTGTGCGGTCTCTTCCAACTCATCGTTTAAAGACTTGTCAATGGGCAACATCAATTTATCTTTTGAACAAAAAAAAAATGAAAATAAAAAAAATAAAAAAAAAAATAATAAAAAATGATTTAAAATAATTTTAAATTTTTTTTTTGTATTTTAATATCAGTGAAAAAATTTCTCCTTCATTATTAATAGGTAGAACGAAAGTTATTTTCAAAATCATCATTTTTAAAAATAAAAAAGTAAAAATAATAAAAAAATAAAAATAAAAAAAATAAATCAAAAGGAGTGATTACCACCACCAGACAATTCAGGGATGCTTTTAGCTACGTCGTCTTCGTGGAGCTTGTCAATGTAGCTGGCAAATTTTCTGAGGATACGGCTGAAGAGACCCAAGACCTGGCTCACTTGCATGCTTAACTCCGAAGCGACCTCTAACAAAATAAATAAAATAAAAATAAAAATAAAATAAAAATGAAAAATAAATCAAAAATGAATAAAAATAAACAATAAATAAAATGAAAAATAAAAATTAATAAATATTATAAAAAAATTTTTAAAAAAATCAAAAAGTGAATATAAATTAACAATAATGAAAAAAAAAAAATTAAATTACCCTCAACAGTTTTTCTTTGAAGTCCCATTCCAGCCAAGATGCAGGCTTGTGAGATGTTGAGCAAGAAATCAAATTTGTAACGGAAGTATAAGTTTGCCAAAGTAGGTACTATGTCCAGTATTATTGTGTACTCAACCAAGTTCTTTGTATAGGATGACAACCTTTTTTCAAAAAATTAAATTTAATAAAAAAAGAAAATTAAATTTACAAAAAAAAAAATTTTTAAAAAAATAAAATAAAAAAAAAATGAGAAAAAAAATGAAAAATAATCTTTTTTGATTTTCAAAATCAGTGAAAAAATTTCTCCTTCATTATTAATAGGTAGAACGAAAGTCATTTTCAAAATCATCATATTTTTTAAAAAATCAAAAAATAAATAAGAAAAATAAAAATAATAAAAAAAATAAAAATAATAAAAAAATAATAAAATAGATTTGAAAAAATTAAAAAACATAAAATGAAACTAAGGTAGAAAAATCAAATAAAAAAATACCTTTTGAGATCGTATTCAGAAAAGTGTTTTGTCAAATCGTCATATTTTATGAGATTATCCTTGTTTTGCTTTCCTTCTTTGATTTCGTTGCTCATTTTGGAGTAGTTGAGCATGGAGAGACACAAGTTGGATTTGAACTCTCTGAACTGGCGGGCGTACAAGCTCAACATTCTGTTTTTGAAGTCTTCGGAGAAAGAGGTGATCCATGTTTTGTCGATTTCGAGTGTGCTGTTTTCTTTGTCCAACAATTTTAACATGATTGTTGAAAATTCTCCTGTTATGTCGTTCTATTTAAAAAATAAATTAAAAAAATTAAAATAAAAAAATAAAAATCAAAATCAAAAATAAATAAAAAAATATATTAATTAACAAAAAAAAATAATTCATTAATGAATTTAAAATCAGTGAAAAAATTTCTCCTTCATTATTAATAGGTAGAACGAAAGTCATTTTCAAAATCATCATTTTTAAAAATAAAAAAATTAAAAACAAAAAAATGAATAAGAACATAATGAAATGAAAATTTGAATTTACAGCTGTCAAAGAAATGTGAACGGGCAAAAAACTGTTTTTTTGCCAAAAGTTGAACAAATCTAAAATAATCAAAATAAAAATAAAAATAAAAATAAAAATAAAAATCAAAATAATCAAAATAAAAATAAAAATAAAAATAAAAATAAAAATAAATAATTAAAATAATTCGAAAAAATTAGAATTTTTTTTTTTTTGCCTATGGTAACGCCAAAACTTGTTCCAATATAATGCAACTCCTCTGGCTTTCTCTCCTCCAAAGAAGTCAAGAGAGATTTCTTGATCTTTCTGGGCTGAATTTTCTCGTGCAAAAGGGAGTTTTTTTCAGAGTAGTTGACGACATTTTCTTCGTCTTCCATTTCCTTTTCTTCTACGATGCTTGGATCGTAGAATTTGCCTTCGTAGTATTGGGTCAAGAGCTCGAGACATCTGCTTCCGTAACCCATTTTTTGGTAATCTGGATGTGTTGCTATTCTTACGATTCTTGCACCTTGTAAAATAATAATAAAAATAAAAAAAATAAAAATAAAATAAGTAAAAAAAATAAATAAAAATAAGTATTAAAATCGAGTAATAATTCATTTTTGATTGTTAAAAATCAGTGAAAAAATTTCTCCTTCATTATTAATAGGTAGAACGAAAGTCATTTTCAAAATCATCATATTTTTAAAAAAGTCAAAATTTAAAAGAATAAAAAGAATAAAATAGAATAATAAATAAAATAAAAATAATAGTTAATAAATTAGTAATTTTTTTTTTACCAGATAGAGAAGCAAATTCGTGATCTTGATATTGCCTGGATACAGTCCAAGGAATCAAATCACCAGCAGCCTTTATTCCAAGACCCAAAGTCTGCTTGATGCTGTCCTTGCTGATGCCTCCCTCCAAACTGACTTGCATCGCGCACAAAATTTCTGGGAGTTTGGTGGATTTTTCATTTACAGGTCCCAACAAAACGAAGATGTGATGAGAAGGGGCATCACTGATCAACCTATTTAAAATAATTGAATTTTTAATTGATGATATTTTATTTTTATTTTGGATTATTTTTGGATGATATTTTATTAATGTTTTATTCTTTAATTTAAAATGTTTTAAAATTATTTACATTAGATCATTGGGAGTGTTTTTGTAGTGAGATGTTACGAAGAGAGCCATGATTTTTTGTAAAAGAGATTCTGAAACATCGTGGTAAGAGAAAAGAGCGTCTTTATTAACATAGTACCTTTAATAAAAA
>JAMYWO010000023.1:177443-194012 GCA_024220525.1 Cochliopodium minus | reverse complement strand
TTCAAATTATTTATGAAAAATTATTTACAAGTTACATTGAGAAGGATGCGGACAACCAGTCTTAACAGTAGGAACAACAGCATCCAAACACAACAACTTATTAAGCCATTCCTCGACAGGATCTCCTTTAAAGTAACGAATAGGCTCGTCCAAAGTGAGTTCTTTCAAAACCCTTCCACCTGTAGTGGTAGTTTGTTCTCCTTGGAACTTTTGTTGGTCACGCAAGTTCTTGATGAGCTTCAAAGAGAGTGATCTGCCTGTACCTTCGTACCCATTGACGGTGGAAGAGAGAAAGAGCAAGTGTGGTCCGAAAAGTCTTCTTACGTGCACTAATGGGATGGCCGCAGCCTCGTCCACAACAACGAGTTCTTTCCAAAAAAAAACAATTTTAAAAAGAAAAAATATGATAAGAAATAAAAATAATGGAAACAAAATTAATATTTTGATTTTTAAAATCAGTGAAAAATTTTCTCCTTCATTATTAATAGGTAGAACGAAAGTTATTTTCAAAATCATCATTTTTAAAAAATCAAAAATCAAAAATATAATAAAAAAGATAGATTACCTGCTTGTGAAATTCTTTCGTAGTCGGTAGGTTGAATGTATTGGATAGTTTGTCTGTGTGTATGGAAAATGTTAACTCTTACGACGCACTTTTCGAATTCGGGGTTAGTAGACTCGATGAGCTCATAGTCAGTGTGTTCTTTCATTCCGAGTGCATCGAATGTCTTGAACACAAATTCGAAAAGAGTTTTTAAATTTTCGGGGGATGGAGAAGTAACAAAAATGTTACTGTATCCCAATGCAACAGCTGCCCCAATTGCCATACCTTTTAGAAATAAAAAAATTTAGATAAAAATAAATATAAATAAAAATAGTAAATAAATAAATGAATATTTTATTTTTAAAATCAGTGAAAAAATTTTCTCCTTCATTATTAATAGGTAGAACGAAAGTTATTTTCAAAATCATCATTTTTTAAAAACCCAAAAACGAAAAATAAATAAAATAAAAAATACCCATAGTAGCGGATTTTCCTCTACCTCTAGAGGCAGTCAAAGCAACAGTAGTTCTGAGGGTCTTCTCGGAAATTGCTTCAAAGAATACAAGCAAAGATTTGGCTTGATCCAAAGTCTTGGTGTTGTTGATGATATTTCCGATGATTTCGCTGTCCTTCAAATTATTTTTCAAGTCATCAAGTTCTCTTTCAAATACACTCCCTGATTCTGGTTTTTGTATTGACTTTATCATATTTGCATGAGTGGAAATAGGTAAAATATTTAATTCATCATCCACTACTAAACATCTGGAACATGTTCCAAGGGAGAGAATGAATCTTTCGTTGAATCTTCCTGTTACTTCTTGGTGAGAAGAAGTACGAAATCTGGAGTGGACATCCTAAATATAAGAAAGTTTAAAATTTTCTGCTTCATTATTAATGGATAGAAAGAAAGTTATATTCAAGATCATTTTTAAAAAACATATTTAAATTTACCATAGTCATGGTGTACAATTGTTTCAAAGAGTTGAGTGATTTTAATAATAAAACAATCAATCCTCCTCCTTCTACTGTTTCAATTGTTCTAGCTAGCAAGTTGGGTGTGAGAGCTTCAAAGTCTTGCAACACGCACATTCCAAAGGTGTTACCCAAGATCTTGTGTGTCTCCCTGTAAAATGTGAATCTTATGTTTGTGGATGAGATGAAAAGCTCGAATGCGTTTTCAGAGTTTGTATCCAACAATCCCTTACTTTTTTTCTTTTTCATGTTTTGCATTCTCTTCTTTTTGTTACTTTATGAAATAAGTTTAAATATTAATAAATCGAGGTTAATGATGTAATTCTTTGAATATATTTAATTTATAATCATATGATTGCTTATTTTTTCAATCTCCTTTGATTATATAATGATATTCTCACAATTTTCTTTCATTTTTTTTTTTACCTTGAAAATCCCAATGAATCTTTATAACACCAAAGTATGGATGGTCTTGCTTTTACTACTGTTTTGGATAACATGTAATGAAGATTCATTACCTTTTTGAGAGCAATTGAATTTTTGATGATTCTTGATTAATTATCAAAATTTTTTTAAAAAATTTTTTTTATTCACCTGATCCTTTCCGTTATCTCCCACTATTACAAAAAAACTTCTATGACCCAATATTACACCATTTTCAATATGTTTCTTGATACGATTATCTACTTTCTTTTTCACTGTGCTCATTTTTTTTTTTTTTTTTGTTTTTTTCTCAAAAATAATTAAAAACCATTGACAATCAATCTATTTCTTTCTTTTACAGAATTAGATGATTAAACATCAATATTTTGAATTGATTATGGTTGAAAATACTTGGGATAATTAAAAAAAAAAATTATTTGTAAGATTTTTGAAACCTTTATATTGATCAAATCTTTGATATAAATGAATAGTGAAGAAGATGTTTTGCATAGCTTGAATTTTATAAACAATATGGATTTGGAAGGCAATATAAAGTTGTCAATCGAAGAAATAAAAATAATAGAAGAGAATATAGAAAAAGATATCAAAGAATTGGAAAATTTGATACCTCAAATCATTCAAAAAATGAGTTTCAATGTTTATGGTAAAGAAATTTGATATTTTTTATAAATAAAATCTTCCCTTTTCAATATTTCAGATGGAATTACAGGTGTTGCGTAATATAAAATGAATCTATTATCTTTAAAATCAATTTAATGTCTGATTTAAATAATAGATTCATCTATTTAAAATTATATCAATATTACAAAGATGAAAAATATCTCAAAAACTCAGAAAATTATCTCTCAATCGCAATGGAAAAATACGGAAAGTAAGTTTTTCTGAAATTTATAAAAGATTTCCGCTTTTAAAATTTTTACAAAGAAAAGAACATGATTATCCGGGATTGTTGGGAGGAAAGTAAAATTTGAAAAAAATTTTAAAGATTTATAAACTTTCAACTTTAAAGTTGTGGAATCTATTTGGTAGCTGTCCTGATTTATCATGAAAAAAATGACAAAGAAAGTGTCAAAAAATACGTTAAACTTTTTGTTGAAAGCGAAGAAGACTTGCAAGACAATGAACATGAAGTATTGTATGGTATAAAAAAAATTATTATTGTATTATTAGTTTATAAATGATTTATTATTTAGGAACTGCTGGGTTTTTAATTGGAATAAAAGTGCTTAGAAATTTGTTGAAAGAAGAAATTGTTCCTAATATAAAAATAAATAAAATTATTTCTTTTTTAATTAAAAAAGGTTAAATAAATTAATATATTTTTTTTGAAATTTTTTTTAATGATTTTTTCTATTTTTAGGAAAAGAAAGCTCGAAGACAAATTTACCTTTATCATGGAAATGGGTTAATAGAGATTACATAGGAGCAGCACAGTAAAAAATTTTGTTATAAAACTAAAAATCTGATGATTTTTTTTAGTGGTTCATATGGGATTATCTATTCCATACTTTTATTCAAAGATCTTCTTTCTAAAGGGGAATCCAAAATCATAAGAAACTCCCTCAAAACAATGTCCATAACTCTAACAAAAAATGGAGAGTTTCCTATCCAATACTCTACTAAAATAAATTACTGTGTAAACGAATTTTGTCATGGGTGTAAAAAATTTACTATTTTTTTAAAATCATTTTTTAATTATTCATTTTATAGCTCCTGGTATTACTTTGGTTTATTCTAAAGCTGCAGAAGTTTTTTCAGATAATCCTCGATTCCAAAAGAAGATGGAGAAGAGTTGCGAAGAGTATTTGGGGGTCACTTGGCAAAAAGGGATATTAAAAAAAGGATTATGTGAGATTTTTAAAGATAAAAACTATTTTATTTCTTATCAAAACCAATATTTAGCTCTTTGTCATGGTAACAAACATTTTTATTTTTTATTTTTTATTATCTATTTCTTATAAAAGGAGTGTTTGGTAATTCTTTCGTTTTTTTGACAAATTACAAGAGAACGGGAAATTCAAAGTACCTCGAAATGTTCCACCAGTTTTGGAGATTTGTAAACTCCGAAAAGTCTGTTGTCAATGACGATTTTTCTCCTAAAGATTATTACAACAACCTCTCCCAAAAACCCCAAGACACTGTTGGTTTATTCGAAGGTAAATTAAAAAAATTATACTATTTTTAAATTTTTTATTTTAAAAAAGGAATTCCTGGAAAGATTTATTTTTACTTGTCTTTGTTAAATTCTGGAAGTAAAATATCTTTTTTTAAAAACATGAATTTTTATTCATTTTTCATTTTGTTTTTTCAAGATACTTCTTTCCCTTGCTTTCCATTCTTTGATGAACACATGTATCTTGAATTCAAAAATCCCGAATCTAACACTGAAGATAAATAAAAATTATTTTGAATTTAGATTTTGTTTTTTTGTTTTAAATTAATTTCAATCCTATCTTGTACCTTTTTTTAATTTTTTTATTTATTTTCACTTTTCTTTATTTAAAAAAAAAAAATGAAACCAGTTATTAAAATTTTAGTTCCCATTATTGCTTTCACAATGGCTGTTGGAATCTCATATTCGGGCATGGTGGTAAAAAAATAATAAAAAATAATTTTTTCTGCTTTTTTTTTTTTATTCAGGAAAATATATTTCAAATGATGACGTATAGAATACTTCCAGATCATTGAATTTCTTCAATATATCCAAATTTGGATCATCTTCCTATGATTTCTCTTTATTATTCGCACTATCATTTGCTCTGTTGCCAAATCTCATCTTCTTCAATTTTTTGAAAGGGGACAGACCTTTGTTCGAAGATAAATTCAACATCCCCACATCATCAAATCTGGGTGAAAAAAAAATAAGTATTTAATTTTAAATAAAAAATTTAAATTTTCTATCTGATCAATTATAGATCAGGATCTTGTATTGGGAAGTGTATTATTTGGAATTGGATGGTAATAATAATAAAAATAATTTATTTCAAAGAGAAATTTTAAATTGAATTTTTTTTTTTAAAAAAGGGGATTGTAAGAGTGGTGTCAGACATTTTAATTTTACTTTTTTTTGAAATTTGTTTTAACAGATCATTGTATTGCCCTGGACCTTCTGTAATCAATTCTTTCATGGGAAACAACCATGCTATCAACACCACCATTTCAATGGTATTGGGATGGTACATCAATCACTACAGAAGAACAAAAAAAAGAAACAGTGAAAATGATAAATATTTAATAGGAGTAAAAAATAAAAAAATTAAAATTAAATTAAAATTAAATTAAAAAAATTGAAAAATAATTTAAATTAAAAAATATATTTTTACCAGAGGTATTGGTGTATGAGAAACCTGCACCAATTGGATTATCAATGTAAATGATGTTGAACTCTTTGTTCCATGTGGTGTTTCTTGGAACCAAAGTGAATTGTTCAGAAACTAAAAACCCAGAATTAAATTAAGAAAAATTCAATACAAAAAATATTAAATAAAATGAATAAAAATTAAATAAAATTAATTTAGTAAAATAAACAAAAATTAATTAAATTAATAAAGGAATATGAAAATATTAGAATAATTTGTTGTCTGGTTTAATTTTTTTTAAAAAATTTTTTATTTTACCAGATACAGGACCATTTTCGTAAAACAAACCATACAACGAAGAAAAACCAGGTCCTCCACTCTAAATAAAAAATTAAAAAGGTTGAGAGATTAAAGGGAAGGAGGAGGGTTTTTTTATAAAAAGAATTGTCTTACCAACCACAACAATAATGGAGCGCTTGTATTTCCATTTTGTGCAGGGAGGAACCAGAAGAACATGTTGCTGTCTGTCTTTGGATTTACTGTGAAATATCTTTTATTTTTTTTTGTCAGTGAAAAAAAAAGATTTTTTATTTGAGGATATTGAGGTAGATATGAGATATTTAAAAGGGAGATAAATTGGGGAATATTCCACAAAAATTTTAAAAATTTATATTTTGCTTTATACATTAATACTCCATATTAACACTTTAAAAGCATGGACATGGCATCATTTCTTTATAAAGTGAGGATTTAAATTATTATTTAATTGATTCTTTTAATTTTTTTTCGTTATAAAAAAGCAAAGGAATATTCTATCAAATGAACATTATATTTGTATTTCTTTTCAATTTTATTTACCCAGAATAAGATTCTCCCAATCCTGTAAGATTTACACGGGATAATTGTCTTCCCAATGTTGGATTATTGAGATAGTTGGATAGATAAAGAGGTGGTGCTACTTGAGCAGCAGAGAGATAAAGAACAGAAAATAAAACTACTAACAAAGTGATTTTCATTTTTTTTTATATTTCTTTGGAATATTCAAAAAAAAAAAGAAGAAAGATGTCACAAATGATTTGAAATTCTTTGATAACATTTATCAAGATGATTGATGAAAAAATTCTTTATTTAATCATTTTTTATATTTTTTGTTATTTGAATCAGGAGATTGATTGTCGAAATCTAATTCATGTTTTCTTTTCTTAATGTTGATTTCACATTGATCCTCAGAAAATTCTTCAATTTCATCGAACTGTTCTTCATCAATCTTTTGATCATTCTCAGAAAAAACTTCAATATCATCATTGTCAAAGTGCCCACCATTATCATAGATTTCCTCTTGGTATTGATCAGTGTTAAAGTCTTGTTCGTTGTAAATGTAATCAGGGGAATGATTTTGTTCTTCTATTTCAAAATAGTTGTTCTGATCTTCAAATTCAAGAAAGTTGTAATGAGGGTAATCGTTTCCAAGGTCAATTTGATTTTCATTTTCATTAAAATATTCGTTTGTATCTGAAGAGACGAGGTGTTTGATAAAAAAATTGATGATGATGTAAATGACAGGTCTTGGAAATATTTTTCTCGTTTTCTTTGACAGAAATTTGACACAAACAATGAAATTGAATATTTTGTATTGAACGAAATTTGTAAAGAATTTATGTGTTTCAAAGGACCACAATTTACATTTCTGATACCTATTGTAAATATCTTCAAAAACAATATGATCTATTCTTCCATCGAGACTCTTCAAATTCAAACCTCCACTCATCAAACAATAGAACAATCTCCCAATAAAATTAGCATTATCATTTCTACCATAACCTTTAAACCATTTGATGACTATTGAGGAATCAATAAATGATTTAGCATCAACTAAATACTTTAAAATTTCGCAATTAGAAATCTTTAAACATGCATACTCAAGAGGTGTTTGTAATTCCCGTTTTTTCAGTTTTAAACGAGCTCTAAGATTCACATCACTTTTGTTCTCAACCAAACATTTTATTATTTCAAAATCTATATTCTTATTGTCACAAGCATAATGAAGAGGAATATTCTCTAAATCATCAATACTATTCAGATAACTTTTATTTTCAATCATTAATTTTATCAAATCTAAACTTTGTGTTTTGTTTTTTAAAATTATGTGAAGAGGAGTTTTCATCTCTGAATTTGTCATATTTAAATTTGCTTTATTTTCAATCAATGATTTTATTGAATTTAAATTTGGATTTTTTTCTTCAAATAGGCTGAAAAAAGAATTTTCTTTAGATGCTCTTTCCTCTTCCAGTTCAAAGACACTCATGGACAAAAGTTCGATGATTTTCAAATTAATTTCAATTCTATTTTGAGAGTAAATTCTTAGAGGGGTTTTATTATTATTACCCTTGGCATTCACACTACATTTATTTTCAATTAAATATTGGATGATTTCTTCAGATATGCATTCATTGGAACAAGCAAGATGAAGAGCAGTGTAGTCATTATCAATTTGGTAATTAAAAGTTAAATCTGCTTTACTTTCGACTAAACATTTCACAACTTTTAAAGATACATTTTTGTTGAGAAACAATAAATGAAGAGGTGAAAAATTTTCAAAGTTAATTCCCGCTTTATTTTCTATCATTTTGTAGATTAAACCAGTAGGCAGCATGTTTTTTCTACTACAAACACAATGAAGAGGAGTATATCCGAAACAATCAATATCATTCAAATCACTTTTCAATTCAATGAAATAATTTATTATTTGAGGAGGACAATCTTCGTTGTCACAAAAAATATGGAAAGGAGTTTCTCCATCTCTATTTTTTGCAAATTGGTCAATATAACTATTGTTTTCAATCATATATTTTATGAAATCAATGTTGAATTTTTTTTTTTGGGCAATAATGTGAAGAGGAGAATTATTGTAGAAATTTTTTTTGTTTAAATCACAATTATTTTCAACCAAAATCTTTTTAATAAAAAAAATGAAAAAAATGAAAAAAATAAATAAAAATTTTTTTTCTTTTACCTTCAAAATCTGTAAAGAATTTTCATTGTCATTTTTGCAAACGTTGTGAATGGGAAACCCGTGTATCTTGTCTCTAAAATTCAAATTGACTTTGTTTTTAACCATTTCCTTCACAATATGTAGAGTTAAAGGTATTAAATTGACAGGTTCATAGAGAATGTCTTTGTATGTATAGTTTGGAGTATATATTGAAAAGATTTGAGACAGAATTCGTTTTTTGGATAATTCAACTACGGGCTCGTGGGAACATTCTTCAATAAATTTCTGTTCTTTAAATTCTTGGCTATTTACCCAATCCCTTGATTCTTCAAAGTTAATAATTGAATTTCCAGATTTGATTTCATTCTCAGAAGTATAGAAAGGGAAGTTTACATCAAGTGGGTGAATATTGCTATTATTTTCAAACATAAACAAAACGTTATTGTAATGAAAATCGATGTTGTTAAATATCATGTGGAGAGGAGAATAGCCTAATGGATTATTGAGATCCAATTTTGCTCCTTTTTCAACCAAAAGTTTGATGACTTGCGTTTTTACATCTTGGTCTAGACAAACAAAATGAAAGGGAGTGAAACTTTGGATAATTTCTTTTTTATTAAAAAATAAAATTAATGGAAAATAACAAAAATAAAATCTAAAAATTAAATCAGAAAAATATTTAAAAATAATTAAATGAAAATAAAAATAAATTAATACCTTCTGTTAGATCAAATTCTCCATTTTTCATGGCATAATCTTGTATTTCAGAAATGTTTTCAAGTTTACTTATGAAGTGGAAAGGATATTTTTTTTTGGTTGATAAATTCAAATCACATTTATTTTCAATCAAAATTTTTATCACATCCAAGGGGGTAAAAAATTTTTTGTTGATGTATTTACAAGCAATTATAAATGGTGCTTCTAAAAAAAGGTTATTTTTAGATAAATGATCAACTATTTTTGGTTTGTGACAAAAGTTTTCGTTTTGAGAATAAATGTCAAGAGGAGTTCTTTCTTCCTTGTCCAATGCATTCACAGTGCTTTTATTTTCGATCAAATATTGAATAATTTCTTCTGAAATGGATTGATTATCACAGATAAGATGTAATGGAGTGCATCCATCTTTGTTTTTTTCAAACTGATCCAAATAACTATTGTTTTCAATCATATATTTTATAATATCAATCTTGATTGATTTATTTTCGGCCAATATATGAAGAGGAGAATTATTATTGATATCTTTTAAATTTATATCACAATTATTTTCGATCAACAACCTCAAAATCTCAAATAAATCTTTCTTTTCATTTTTACATACATTGAGAATGGGGATTCCATATAATTTTTGGCTGATATTCAAATTGATTTTATTTTCTATCATTTTCTGGGCAATTTCAAAGCAAATCATTGGCTTATCTGAATCATCATACCCATATTCTTCTATAAAATCCTCTTCTTCCATTTTATCTATTATTTCAATTTCTTCTATAGCCATTTCAAAACTATCATATTCATTTTGATAATGATCATAATCATCATAATAAAAATCATCAATCAAACTTTGAAGATATCTTTCATTTATCATTTTTTTTTTAATTCAATTTTTGTTTTTTGAACATCATAGGATTATTTTCGAAATAAACTCAATTAAAAATCATCAAATGTTTGAAATAGTTTGATTTATGGAGATCAAAAAGATAAATTTTCGGATACAATTCAAATTTTTTTGAATTTTATTATTATTTTTAAATTTCAATCAATCTTTTTTATAATTTCATAAATAATAAACTTGGGAATCTTCAAATTGGTGATCTTGAAGTTATACTTCAAAAACAAAAGCAAATACAAAACCTGATTTTGAAAATCAGATTTGAAGTAGAGATGATCATCAGGAGTCCAACCAAACATATGACGTCTAATCTTTGGCAAGAGCTTGATGTTAGTGTAGATGTCGAGGAGGGTGGGTTTGGTAACATAGGGTTGTTCTTCTGAGATTTTTACTCCCAACCGGCCTCCACTTCCATCTCCGAATACAAAAACTTTTTCGTTGTTCTTAGATGATCCTAATTTTTTTTTTTTGAGCATTTTTTAAGAAAATAAATTTATAAATAGTTCACAAAAATAAATTTAAAAATTGAAAAAATTGAATAAATTAAAAAATTTAAAAATAAAGTTGAAATTTTACTTTGAATGACATATGAGTGAGCATCACCTGTGGAAATGATGTCAACATCTACCATCAGTAATTGGAGAGTAGATTGGTTCTTTGTATGTCCAAGACCCAACTGTCCTTTATCATTTTTACCACAAACAAGCAGATCTCCATTTTTTTGTAACATCAAGGTATGTCCTAAAAAAAAATTTGAAAAAAATTGAGGAGAGACTTATTTTTTATTTTTTACCTCCGCCACAAGAAATCATTCTAAAAAAATTAAAAAAATAATTTTTTGTTTATTATTTTCAATTTATTTATTTTTTTAATTATATTATTTTATTTTTTTATTTTTTTTATCATTTTTATTTTTCATTTATTTTTATTTTTTTATTTTTTCAATTATTTTTTTATTTTTTTTGCCTTATTTGGTGGTTTCTCAAAATGACAGTATGTTCTAATTGTTTTTCGACTTCTGGAAGAGCAAGTTGTCCCCACTTATTCTCTCCAAACCCAATCAATTGTGTTTCTTTAGAAAAATTATTAAAAAAATATAATCAATGAAAAATAAATAATAATAAATAAAAGCAATTAAAAAATGAAATGAATAAAAATAATTAAAAAAATGTAAAATAAAATAATATTTTTTTTTTTACTTTTCAAAATAAAAGTATAATTTCCTCCACAAAAAATATTAACAATATCAGTATCGTTCATCAAAAAACGTGGGGAGTTGACATTGATTGTATCACCAGTACCTTATGAATAAAAAAAAAAATGATATAAAAAATTTTCAAAAATAATAATTTTTTTTTTTTTGAAAAACCGAGTTGTCCAAAAGAGTTCCACCTTTAAATAATAATAAAATATTATTCATAACATTTTTTTTTTTTTTTTTTTTTATATTTTTCATTATTATTTTTTATATTTTTCATTATTTTTTTTTTTTTTTTATTTTACCCACAAACCACAACATCTCCTTTTTCTTTTAAAAAAACAGTGTGAGTTCCTCCGCAAGAAATAACTTTTATTTTGTCCTCTGGACCAAAAACTTGTTTAGGAATGTTAGTATGATTCGTCGTATTTATTCCCAGTTGTCCAACATCATTTCTTCCTAAATTTTATTGAAAAAATAAAATCAAAAAAAAAAGAAAAAATAAAATTTTAAAATAAAATTAAATTTAATTTACCAAAACTCTTTACAGATCCATCTCCTATTATTATCATTTATTTTATTATGTTTACAAAAAAAAAAAAATGTTATACTCATTTTGGTTATAACAAATCTGTATCCGCAATATATATCCGAAACTTCCTCCAAAATCAATTGAAACTCTAGACTAAAATCAAAATTTCCCGTTCCCATTTGCCCTTTTTTTTTTTTGAAACAAATAATTTTAAAAGAAAAAAATAATATATATAATTTTAAATACCGTATTCACTTGAACCAACACCATATAATTTTCCATTTGCTATTTAAAGAATTAAAAAATTTTCATTAAAGTTAACTTTTTTTTTTTTTTTGCTTTTTTTACATTTGAGAAGAAATGTTGTATCGAAAGAACATGCTAGCATATCTATGTCTAATTCGTTTTTCATGAAGACCAATTCTGATCTATTTGTTTTATCTTTCAAACCCAATTGACCTATTGTGGAGCAAATTTGTATTAATATTCTTTTATTCACTGAATAAAAAAAATATAAAAATATATTCACCTTTATTGTTCCATCCTGTAATGTTATGGTAATGTTGATTTATTATTATCTCAGTAGATCACTTTTAATTTACCACATGCCAATAAATCTCCATTATCTTTATGAATAAGAATTTGTAACAAATATATTCCATCAATTATCTATTAAACTTCTATTACCCAAATAAATTATACTATGAGATCCAAATGACATAGAATAAAAATTTAAAAAAGAATTCTTTTTTCCTCTTATTTTTTTTATTTTATTTTTTAATCACAGAATATTCAAAAAGGAGAGTATGCCACATTGTAAGACTCAAAAAACTTTACTTATCAGATCTCTATCTTAAATTTCTGATATTTCTTTGTTTGAAATTGAATGATATCTTTAGATCTTGTGGATGATGAAGCAATCTTTTGTTACAATCTATTGATTTGCACTTAATTGAGGAAAGGATTAATATGCTTTTTTCCTAAATTTATTTATCCACTTCATTTGATATGTCGAAATATTATTGCATGATTCAATTGGGAGAATTTTTAATTGGGATATCACCTGTGGATATTGCTGGAAATAACAATTGTGAATGTGAGACAAGAATGTTGGGGAGGATATTGAGATGATCGAAATAAAAATAGGTCCAACAAAGAATGAAACAAAAAGGGGATAACGGAAATTGGAGGTAAAATTTGGATTTATTTTAATTTATTTTAAAATTATTTTTGGATTAATTTTTTGAATTTTTAAATGTATTTTTTTTTAGTGAAGAATATGATGCAAGTAGAATACAACTGTGTTTTATCGGATTTTTAGAGAACCATGGTTTAATTAATAAAGGAAAGAAAGAAGAGGTTGTAATGATTATACTCAACGAAATAAAGTCTTCTCATAATGAAAAATGGAATGAAGGATATTTTGCTTGGAGGTATAAATTAAAAAAAAAAAAATTTTTTTTAAAATTTAAAATTCTTTAATTAAGAAATTCTTTTGGAATTGAAATGCCTCATGAAAAAGATGCTTTTAGTTGCCCTTTTGACTTTGTAATAAAATTTTTTATTCGTTTTTAAATTTTTTTGAAAAGCAAAACTATGTTTAAGCTCGATTGGGAGTAGAACAACATGGTGCGAATGGTTGTAATAACTTAGATTTCATTCTTCAGCAGATTTTCGTTCCTAAAAGAATTGATCTTTTGGATTCTAAGCAACTTGATCTTGAAAAACTTTTCATACCAGACAAAGATACCCTCCACAACTTGATACTTCCAATGAGCGAAGATCTTTTGAATAAATTTTCTTTTTAATTTTTAAAAAAAAAAATTAAATTTAAAGATGTTCAAGATTCTTTGTGATGATGAAAGATAAAAGAGAAATTTTGTTTTTCTATTTTCTTTGTATTTTCGCTTAAATTTTTAATTTACATTATTTTCAATTAAAAAAAAGCTTCATTTTCACTATTTATCAAAATAAGCAAAAATCAAAGAAAACATCTGAAGTTCCAAACCATTAAACATATCATTACTATTTTTGCTTTGAGAAAACATCCTCCTTTAAAAAAATAAATAAAAAATATAAAAAAAAATATTTGTAAGGTATGATGGATAATGAAAGGGAAGAAAATGAAGATATCATTCAGCACAACCATATCAAAGATAATAAAGAGGATATAGATGATGACAAAGAAAGTATAGAAACACAGATTTTGACGGATAAAAATAAAGTCAAAGAGAATGAAAATATCTTTGCCAAACTCACCAATTTCAGCAATAATCTCTTCTCCAAAATTAAGATAGGCAATTTGAGATTCAAGGAGAAGATATTTTCTGAAGTAAAAATAAATCCAGGCCATATATTCATATTCCAACTATTATAGATTCATTTTAATGGGGATCATTCTTATTATATAAATATATGGGTCAATGTTGTTGAAGAAGAAAATATATAGTGGATTTTATAATTAATAATATTTTTGAATGAAAAGAAGAAAAGACCACATAAAATATAATTGTTAATATATCCACATATTTCATCTTTTAAACATTGAATTTTCATAAATTTTTTATTTCCTCATAACATTACAATTAAATTAAATTTTCTTTTATTTTTTCATTTGATAAAATATTTGCCTCACTCACTTTTCTTCAATTATTTTTTCACTTGACTATTATTTTTTTGATTAATAATTTACTTTTAAAATATTTTTTTTTTTCTTTTTTTTTTCTTTTTTTTTACTTTTAAACAATTATTTTTTTTATTTTTTTGAATAATTTTTACTTTAAAAAAAGAGTAATGTAAAAATAGACGAAAATGTAAAACATAAATTCAACAAAATGAAAGAGATAGACGAAAATCTCCAGACCATTTCTCAAATACATGAAAATATGAGACATGACTTTGAAAATATTGGAAAAGTTCAAAAACTCCTAGGTGAATTACTCATTAAAGTAAATAAAAAAAATAAAAAATATTGGAAAATTGAAAAATAATTAATTGAATCAAAATTTAATAAAAAAATAAAAAAATAAAAAAATAAAAAAATAAAAAAAAATGAAAAAATAAAAAAATAAAAAAATAAAAAAAATAAAAAAAAATAAAAATAAAAAAATAAAAAAAATAAAAAAAATAAAAAAATAAAATAACAAAAAAATAAAAAAATAAAAAAAATAAAAAATAAAAATGTATAGACATGTCCAAATATTACAACTTTGTTAGCGGATATAATATTTTTACTAACAAAATTTAAACTGTTGTAATATTTTTGGACATCACTAAAAAAAATAAAAAAATAAAAAAACAAAAAAATAAAAAAATAAAAAAAATAAAAAATAAAAAATAAAAAATAAAAATGAAAATAAAAATTTTTTTTTTAAAAGATTTCAAATACACAAGAAAAAGACTTGTTGGGAGACAAACTTAATGGATTTGGAGAACTCAACAAAGAACTAGGCACAGAAAATTCCACCTTCTCCGAGAAGCTTCTCCCCATGAAAACGCGCAACCAGTCCCTCCGTAACGAGAAGCTCAAGTCTCTCTTTGACATTTACTACCAATACGATGAAAGCAGGCTTCTTTATGACAGTTCTATCTCGAGTTTTAATCAGATGAAACAAAGGAAAAGTAGCAATTCTTTTTTGGCGGCATCTGATTTGAAATTCTCCGAAATGGAGGGTTTTGTTGATCAAAAAAAAAATTTTTTTGAGAATTCTAAGAAAAAATTTTTGGATGAGTTTGTTGTGTTTAATGAGGAGAGACAGGAGGAGAATTTATCTCTTTTGAATGAGTTTTACAGGGATTTCCGGGATTATGTTGTCAAATGTGAGAGTTGCATTTCCAAGCAGAAGAAGGTTAGACAGAGGGCTACTGAGGAGTTTTCTAATTTGCTTGGGTTAGTTGATTATGATAGTGATGATGATGAAGAATCTTTGTCTATCAATAAATTAACAAATTGATTTTTATCAAAAAAAATATTCAAAAAAAAAAAGTAAAATTAAATAATAAATAATAAATTTAAAAAATAATAAATTTTAATTTAAATTTGATATTTAATAAAAATTATTTAAATTGATGTGATATCCAATCTAATCCTTCATAAAGCCCGTCTCCAGAAGTACCACAACTTCCTTGGATGTACCATCTTCTCTGTTTAAGAGAATGTAAATTCAATTTATCGGTTACTTCGGCAACGTTCATAGCATTAGGCAAGTCTTGTTTGTTGGCAAAGACAAGCAACCTTGCGTTAATTAATTCATCTTCTCTCAACATTTTGTGGAGTTCTTCAGATGCTTCACCAATCCTATCTCTATCATTGGAATCTACTACAAAAATGACGACTTCAGTGTTTTGGTAGTAATGTCTCCACAAAGGTCCTGTTGAAAAAAAAAAGTTTAAAATTTTTAAATCAATTAATAAGTGTTAAAACAAGAAAATTTACTAATTTTATCTGGACCACCAACATCTTTTTTTTTTGTTTAATAAAAATGAATAAAAAAATAATATATTATAACATAATTTTTTTTTAGAACCCCAAACAGTAAATGAATAGTGTTTGTATTCGACTGTTTCTACATTGAAACCGATGGTCGGTATTGTGGTAACCACTTCTCCCAATTTAAGCTTGTAAAGAATTGTAGTTCTTCCAGAAGCATCTAAACCCACCTAACAACAAATTAAAAATAAAAATAAATTATAAATAATACAAAAATAAATTAAATAAAATAAAAATTTAAAAAATAAAAAATATAAAATAAAAAAATAAATTAAATAAAAAATAAAATTACCATTAACATTCTAATTTCTTTGTTTCTAATGAACATTTTCCCTACTTTTGCAAAAAATCCTTTCACACTTGAACCCGTGTTGCTACAAAATATAAAAATAAAAAAATAAAAAATAAATGAAATTAATAAAAATAAAAATAAAAATAAAAATAAAAATAAAAATAAAAATAAAAATAAAAATAAAAATAAAAATAAAAA
>JAMYWO010000023.1:143119-176220 GCA_024220525.1 Cochliopodium minus | reverse complement strand
AAAAATAAAAAATAAAAAATAAAAAATAAAAAATAAAAAATAAAAAATAAAAAATAAAAAATAAAAAATGAAAAAATAAAAAAATAAAAAAAATGAAAAAATAAAATACAAGTATAAAAAATTATTTTAAATATAAAGGCGGTCTTTCATCGTTTACATTGTCGAAATACTTTGCGTCAAAATCAACAAGACAATATTTTTGGGTAGTGGGACTGATCATCTTCGTGACCCACTTCTTCTTCCTCGTCCTCTTCGCCAACGTGTACTCCACCAACCCCAACTTCTACCACCACGAGGATTCTCCCCTCCCCGTCACCACCCCAACCCTCCCACAACACGACATCAATCACGTAGATAACCCTAACAATCTCAACAATAAAAAAAATGTAAAGCCCACCATTAAAAAAGAAGATCTAATAAAAGATGACATAAAAAAAAATCCTCCGCTGAGGAAAGATGAAGAAAAAAAAAAAATCGAGAACAAAAAAGATGAAACAAAAAAAATTGACGTAAAAAATGATGTGAAGAATGATGTGAAGAAGGAGATTCCTCCTGTCAAGAAGACGGAGGTGGTTTCTGCTGACAAGAAGATTGTTGCTGATGTCAAGTCCCATCTTGAGAAGGCTATTGCTGATTCCAAGAAAGATCCAAAAAAAAATTGAAATAAAATAAATCCATTAAATTATTTAAATTATTTTTTATTTTAAAAATATTTTTAAAAAGTTGAAATTTAAATTTTATTCTTTTTTTATTAATTCTTTTTTTGGTATTGTTTTTCGACTTGTTGGAGTTTTGTTACGAATTCAACAAACTCTTCATTGGACAAAGAGGAGATGAACTTGTCAGAGTCAAATCCGAAACAAGAGTTGGCCTTGTGCCAGTATGCCAAACGAGAAGACCATCCATTAGGTTGGTTGCAGTTCACTAAAAAAAGAATAAAATCAAACAAGAAAAAAAATTAAAAATTAAAAATAAAATGAAATAAAAATGATAATAAAAAAAAAAAAAAAAATAAAAAATAAAATAAAAAATAAAATAAAAAATAAAATAAAAAATAAAATAATAAAAAAATAAAAATAAAAAAAAAAATTCTTACAAGAACCACAGTTGATCATCTTTGCAGTATTTTCAAATCCTCCTTGAGAACCATCACAGAAACTGTTCACTAAGAAAAATAAAAAAAGAAAAAATCAAAAAAAAAAAGTTTTTACAGTTTCTTCCACTCATGGATCCCCAAACACAAGCTGCAGTTCCAAATCCAATAGAAACATTGTGAGATACAATGGCAGGATCATTACTAAAAAATAAAAAATATAAAATAGAAAATATAAAAAAAATATAAAATTAAAAAAAAAAATAAAAAATAAAAAATAAAAAAATAACAATCAAAATAAAAAAAGAAAATAAAAAATAAAAAATAAAAAATAAAAAATAAAAAATAAAAAATAAAAAAATAAAAAATAAAAAATAAAAAATAAAAAAATAACAATCAAAATAAAAAAAGAAAATTATTTTACGCAATATTTCTGCAGTCAGCGCAGTAACGATTGGTTGCACAGTAAGCATAGTTGGAGTGACTAGAAAGAAAATTTTAAAAAGGTTTTAATGAGAATGTTAGTAAAAAAAATAGAGGATAATAAAAGTACCCTGTGATTTGCAATGGCCCTCTTCCACAGTATGGAGCATCTTTTAAAAAAAAAATAATCAAAAAAATGAAAAGAAAAAAACAGAAAAAGAAAAAGAAAAAATTGAATATAAATAAAAAAATAAAACTAAATAATTAAATAATAAAAATTTAAATTTTTTTAAAGTTTTTTTACCAGTTGCAGAGTTACATGGAATTTGAGTCCACTCAGAGAGTCCAGCACTTTCAGTTCCCATGTTTCCTAAAAGATGAAGAAAAATTTGTGAGAATCAATTTTAAATTATGTTTTGAATTTATCAATTAAATATTAAAATTAAAAAATAATAAAATTTATTTTTTATAAATATAATTTTTTTTTTTTACCCAATATTGCGGCCCATTCACAAGTATTATCAACTCCTATGAAAAAATTTTTTTATTATTATAATTTACCCAATTTATTTGAATATCTCTTGGTTTACCAGTCTCTCCTAATAAAAAAAAAAAAATTTTATAAATTTAAATTTACACGAATAAATATTGTACGGAATATTTATATATTCCATCATCATGAATTACCGAGTTTCTTGTTCAAATAATCGGTGTATGTAGCCAATGATCCTTTTGGGCCTTGAATAATATAAAATTTTCAAAAAATTATATTTTATATTTAAGAAATTTATAATTGGGAGAAGGAAAGAAAAAATACTCACATTGAGGAAATACACATGCCAATTCTAAAAATTGAGATTCATTTTCGTTAGTCGATATAATTAAACGTTTAATAATAAAAAAATAATTTTTTTTTTAATTCGGCACAAGTGGAATTAGAATATATTTTAGATGTTCTTACCTGAAGAGGATACAGATGGTCTATGGGTACATGTTGCAAAAGATAATGCAATGAATGCAAATAAAAAGATGAGATTTTTCATTTTTTTTTTTTTAAAATTGTTTTAATTCATTTAAATTCACTCAGATAGATGTAAATCCCATCAAAAGTATCATATTAACCAAAAAAAAAAAATTTTGGAATCACTTAAAGATTGGAAAATTACAAAGGAAATCCTTTTAAAAATTAATTTCATGTGGTACTTCAAAATTACTATTTAGAAATCAATCATGAATGAAATCTTTTGGATGGGAATTAATAGATTATTAATTGAATTAAAGTTGAAAAAAGAATTATAAATCTTTATGTTGTTTCCTAATTAATAACTTCTCCATTTGTTACCTTGAGAATCATTTAAAGAAGACATTGTGAAGAAAATCTGAAAAAATTTTGATTTAAAATAATCATTTTTATTAAATTAAAAATTATTTAAATTATTTTTTATTTTTCTTATTTTTATTAAATTAAAAATGTTTTCAAAAAGTTGAAATTTAAATTTTATTTTTCTTTTATTAATTCTTTTTTTGGTATTGTTTTTCAACTTGTTGGAGTTTTGTTATGAATTCAACAAACTCTTCATTGGACAAAGAGGAGATGAACTTGTCAGTCTCATAACCAATGCACCCGTTAGCTCTATTCCAGTATGCCAAACGAGAAGACCATCCATTAGGTTGGTTGCAGCTCACTAACAAAAGAACAAGAAAAAAAATATAAAAAAATAAAAAATTAAAAATGTAAAATTAAAAAATCAAGAAAAAATATAAAAAATAAAAAATTAAAAATGTAAAAATAAAAAATAAAAATATAAAAAATAAAAAAATAAAAAAATAAAAATAAAATAAAAATGATGATAATAAAAAATAATTATTCTTACAAGAACCACAGTTGATCATCTTTGCAGTATTTTCAAATCCTCCTTGAGAACCATCACAGTAATTGTTCACTAAATTCAAAAAGATAAAGTAAAAAAATATTAAGAAATGAAAAGAAAATATTTAAAAGATAAAAAATAAAAAAATGTTTACAATTAGTTCCACTCATGGATCCCCATACACAAGCTGCAGTCCCAAAACCGATGGTAGTATTATAAGAAACAATGGAAGGATCGTTGCTGAGAAAAAAAAATTCAAAATAAATATAAATATAAAAATAAAAAATAAAAAATAAAAAATAAAAAAAAAAAACAAAAACAAATTAACTATAAAAAAAAATTAATAAAATAAAAAAATAAATAAAAATAAAAAATAATAAATAAAAAAAAATGAAAAATAAATAAAAATAAAATAAAATAAAAAACAATAATCAAAAAAAAAATAAAACAAATTAATTATAAAAAAAAATTAATAAAATAAAAAAATAATAAATAAATTACGCAATATTTCCACATTGAGTACAGTATCCATTGGTTGCACAGTAAGCATAGTTGGAGTATCTAAAGAGAAGTTAAGCGATCTTAAAACAAGAAACAAAATAATAGTACCCAGTGATTTGCAATGGCCCTCTTCCACAATATGGAGAATCTGATTAAAAAAATTAAAAAAATATTTAAAAAAAAATATTTATTTTACCAGTTGCAGAGTTACATGGAATTTGAGTCCATTCAGAAAGTCCTCCACTTTCAGTTCCCATGTTTCCTAAAAATGCAAAAAGAAATATTGTGATAAGTTGATTTGGGATGTTGTAAATTTATGTTTTGAATTAAAAAATTTGTGAAATTAAAAATATTATTATAAATAAAAATAAATAATAATTTATTTTTTATATAATTTTTTTTTTTACCCAATATTGCAGCCCATTCACAATCAGTATTGGTTCCTATCAAAGAATTTGTAATTAAAATTTTATATTCACAACATCTATCTTAATTTTTACCAGTTGCCCCTATATATTAAAATATAATTTATTTTTTTGTCAACAGAAAATATAAATTAATCGGAGAATTCTTCATACCAAGTTGACTTGTCAAATGTTGTGCATAATTTGAAAGTTGATTTGATGGGCCTTGAAAATAATAAGAGAAAAAATATAAGATCTTCAAAATTATCTTTAAATTCTTGGGAAAGGGGTATTACATTGAGGGAATACACATTGCAATTCTAAAATTATTTACGTTTTGAAAAGATTAGTTAAAATTCCTTCGTTTCAGGCGGAAATAGTTTTAAATTTCTATTATACCACTTGCACTGATGGAAGATTTGTAATTGCAAGCCAAAGATAAAACAACGAAAGCAAAAAATAATATAAATTTTTTCATTTTTTTTCTTTTTTTTTTTTTATATTTATTATATTCGTGATAATGTTTGTAGATCTTGAAATGGAATCAATGAGAAAAGGAATATCAGAGATGAAATCAGATTGCAAGAATAGGGGAAATAATTGCAACTTTTAATTGAAAAAAAGAATTTTTATCGCAAATTTTATTGAATACAATTATTTTTTTATATTATTAATAAGACGCAAGGGGAAATGAATCAGCTCATCAAATTGATGATCTTCTTTGGGGTGGTATCATTGTTGAAGGTCTTGGTACCATATCTGATGGTATTAAGCAAATCAGTGGATTCATTGTGGTATTTCTTCAAGGCCTGAATGCAACCCTCTACATCAACCTCAGAACGAGAAACAAAAACACCAGTCTGAGAAGTATAATCGTAGAACATGATAGCAGCAACCATAGATCTGAAAAGAACGAAATTCTTCTCCTTTCTTGATTGTTCGTGTGATTCATGTTTGTTAGCATTTTCTTTGCATGCATTTGCGATGAGACCAAAGACTTGAACTAATTCATCTCTTGGGATATCTTTGTTGCGTTGCAATTCATCGATGAGAGCCTTGGTGAAAGGATTTGGATAGGCGAAGAAGAGGGACATTCTGTTTGCCACCTCATCGTTGACTGGTGGGGAGGAGACGTTCAATTCTACTGCTCCTCTCTTCATTCTGTTCATGGATCTTCTATAGAAAGAAAAATCGTTTTGGATGGATGCTTTTCCCATTTTCAATTCATCAAATCTAAAATGGAAGGAGAAAAAAAATAATTTAATAAAAAATTGGAGGAATTAAAAGAAAAGAGAAATTTATTATATATTGTAAGAGGAAAATTATTTCAAATAAAAGTAAAATTGAATATTCAATTAATCTTTAAAACTAATAAGAGATTGAGAAAAATAAAGAAATGCTTTATTGTTTCTATTTAAAAATATTATTTATGAATCTTTAAAAAATTTAATATATTGAAAAAAATTAAAAAAATTTATTTTTATGCGAATATATTTTTTAAATAAGTTTCGAATAGAATAAATGAGAGGAAATGAATTTCTTTTTCTTACTTAATAATGAAGTCAAGCATGCTTACTATCAATCTTGTAACCCCAAGATTTTCTTGCAATACTGTCTTTGAATCTTCTTTACTTACATATACAAGTAGTTTGATAAGACCATCTTTGAATGCGCTATAATAATCAAAGAAATCTTTCAACATATTTACAGCAGGAACGACTTTGTTTTTAAAAAAAAAAATATTTTTGAGTATAAATATTTGGGTAATTTTTTATACAATAGAATTGATAATAGATCATAATCAAGCCTCTTTATAAAAGAGTTTATAAAAATATTTTTTTTTTTTTTTTACCTGCATTCCATGCAGTGATATCATTTTCGGTTGATGGTGTTCTAACTGCCAATTTAATATATTCTGCACAACCGGTATATCCTTTAAGTTGTTCTAATATTTCTCCTGTTCTATCCAACAATGGTTTTACTTTATCATAAATATCTTTTTCTGGTCCTGATTCACCAGGTTCTTTATCTTCGAAATCAATATTTACACTCTTTGCATTACTTTTTCCTCCTCCACAACCCATTATTACTTTTTATTTTCTACTTTTTTTTTTATTATTTGATGAATTAAAATAATTTTTTATAAATTTATACTGCAAATGAAATTTTTTTTATATTTTCTCCAAAAATTAGATTCTAATTTTTTTGAATGAGTGTTTTATAATTAAAGTATAAAGTATTATGTATTAGGTTATTAAAAAAATAATTCTTTTTTGTCAAATAAAGAAACATACGGTAAAAGGTTTTTATAAATTTTTTTTTTATTTTTTTTTATTTTTAAAATTTTTGTTGAAAAATAAAATAAAAAAAAAATCACCATAAATGGCAAATTTTAAAATAAAAAATATAAATAAAATACAAAAAAAAATATTGTATCTTTTTCTTTTTTTTCACCTTTCAAAATGGAATCAAATTTTTTATTATTATTTTTTGGACTTTATAGAACTATTCTTTTTGCTTTAAAGAATTTTATCACTAATTCCATTAATTTATTTTTGAACGAAACCACAAAAAAATTTCAGTAAAAAAAAAATAAACAATCGTGATCATTGGGTTTATTACAAGAAAAATGGAGATTTTTTTTGATAATCAAAAAGAATCATGAATATTCTTTTTCCAAGAAAGATCTAAAATGTTTTTTCACAAATTATTAAAAAAAAGGAGAAATTTTAATCTTTAGATTACAAATAAGAAATAATCTCCAGATGGACATCTCTGGGAGATCACCAAAGATTGAAATCAGGAGATTTAGCGGGTTTATATTGTGGCTCTATGATTGAAAATGTTTGTTTTTTTGCATATTCATTCAGAAAATGACCCAGATGATCGAGAATATCTTGAGGCATTAGATTTTCTTCGATGAAATTAGTCGAGGTTTGAGATATCTTCCTAAGGAGATCATCATTCTGCTTTGACCATTGCAATTTTTCGTGGAGATCGGAAAGATCATGATTGAGGGGGATATAATGTTTATAGGGAGAAAGTAGAGGATAAAACCATTCGGTAATATTGGATTCTTGTTTGAATAATACACTATTAGAATATAATATCCAAGGAACCTTTATAAAGAGTTTCTTATTTAAAAGGATTGGAAAATTGAAGATTTATCTTTTACTCTTCTCCATGCACAACCATTTCCATCCAATGAGATGAGATATTTGTATGGAAGATGATTGATTACACTCACTTCTTCGATATCTCCAAAATATTTGAGGATCTCTTCTTTCCTTGAATCATCTATTTGTGCATAAGTGGAAAATTTGGCATCTATGGACTCTTTGTTTGAAATTGAATGATTGACGAGTTTATACCTCGCAGATTTATTGATTATTTCCTCGATTGAATGATTTTTATCGACATTGAATCCTATTTATTAGAATATCAAGAATAATTGTTTGATTATTCAAAATCAAGATTAAAAAAAATTGATATGATCAAAGAAGATGAATGGATATCAAATTTTTATTGAATGGATATTACCAGATGATGCTCCTCTCCAAAATATTTTGTCAATCTTTTTATCCCATTGATGATATTTGGCAGAGAGTTTTATGGCAGTCAATTGGAAGCTATATCCTCTTTTTTCGAGAAGATAAGAATCTGGGATCAACAAGATGTTATCTCTCCCTTTATATTTTGACATCTTTGATGAGTTATACTTTGATAATAACTGTTTATTGTTGTTTTACCATCACAATCGGAACTTTGGATATCTTCATATTCCATTTTGGATAGGGATGATCGAGAAAGATATCGTGTCCACAGAAAATGAACTCTAGATTGGGTATTGGTGTTTTTGAATTCTCTATTATATAATGGAGTGCATTGTTCAATACATTCAATGATCTTCTGAAATTGGTGTAATCATCCATATATATCTTTTTTGAAAACAATTGATTTGTTAGGTATCTTGATAAATCGATAATTATGGAACATTTATTATAGCTATGATTAAATTTATATGATTATGTGGTGTTATTCTTTACCTTTCCATTTACTATCTGTATGAAACAAAGTGAGAAATGTTGTTTGACTAATTGTGGAAGGTTTTTTGCGATATCTAAAGTCTCCTTTCTTATATTCACATTATTCAATTGTTCCCTCAATAGATCCAGTATTATTCTTGTTTCATTTGATGTATGATTAGATCTTCTAGATATCAAATTCATCCATATTGGTTCTTTTTTGAAGAAGATGATGATATTTGAATAGAATGAATATATGATGAAGATGATGAAGAATATCGAGTATCCAATCATTATCTTCCGAGGATTATGTCTCAAAATCGTCAAGAAAGACATAGTTTCATAAAATTCTGCTTCAAAAATGAAAATGATGAAAATTTGGATCGAATTAAGAGGTTCAAATAAATTACTAAAGATGATTTAAAGTTCAATTTACTTTATAAGCAACCTATTGTTAAACAGATTACTTTTTTTTATATTTTATAAATAAAAAATGCAATATGATCTTCATAAGGTCTTTGATTGTGAATACATTGATATGGAAACAATAAAATTGATCCATCAAGAGGTAGATGACATCGCATTGAATCAGTTGGAATCACATGGGAAGACACCACTGCATATAGGATTTGCGAGAGATAATTTGACGATAGAAATGTTGAAGATTTTGGAGGGCAAGATAGAATTTGCGACATTAGATATTTTACAAAGAAATTTTCTGCACTCCTATATAATCCACTCAAAACATCCAAACAAGGAAATGATACACTATTTGATAGAAAGGGGAGTAACATTGGGCGGAATGGATAAATTTGGGAGAAGTTGTTTTCATTATTTGTTCATGAGGGAGAAATATGAGGAGATTGACACGATGATAGAGATTATAGATCTGTTGTTGAATAAGTTGAAAGAATCAAAAATTACCCATTTGATAAATACACCAGATTCTCAACAGAAAACAGTGCTACATTATCTGTGGGAATCAAATATTGAAAGGAAGTTAGAAATATTTAACAAGATATTCGATACAGAGCCATCAACCAAAGAGATCTTGCATGCTTCATTTCATTTGGCGTGTTTGAATCCCACCATCACCTTGGAAGAGATCAAATTCTTGGTGGATCTGGATGTAGGTAGCATGATGCCCGTGGGGGTGGAGCAGAAGAACATCTTGCATCTATACTGCGAGAATAAGAACATAAAGAAAGAGATCATCAGTTTCTTGGTCGATAAAAAAGCTGATCCATGCACATTAGATAATAATAATAGAAATCTTTTTCATCTGATATGCTCCAATAATTCAAGCATTGATGTTTTGGTTAATAAATATATAATTTTTATTATTCTATTTATAATTTATTTAATTTAAATTTATTTTATTTAAATAATATCTTCTAATCTCTATTTTTTTTTTTAATAGGAATTATTATTTTCCTATGGTTTAGATTTCAATCTCAAGGACTCCGAGTCCGAGTGTTCTCCCATCCACATCTGCTGTCTCAACAAAAACTTTGCGTTTGTCGAACAGTTTCTCCTCAAAAAAGTCGACGTCAACTCTGTCGGTCCTTTTTCCAAAACTCCCCTCGTCCTTTCTTGCGAGAAGGAAACGGACTATAATTTGGTCAACTTTTTGTTAGAGAAGGGTGCCACTGATATAGACTTTGCTCTCCAAATTTCTTGTCAAAAAGAAGAACCAAATTTGGATGTCATCAAAGTAAATATTTTTTTTTTTTAAATCTATTTATTTGTGATTAAATTTATTAACTAATTTATTATTTTGAATTGTTTTTTTAAAATTTTATTCTATTTTAATTTTATTTATTTTATTTTTTGATCTTTTTTTTATTTCTCATTTATTCTTTAGTTTTAGTTTTATTCATACGATTTATTTTAATTTTTTTTATTTTTGTTTCAATATTTTTTTTATTTTTTTATTTGTTTGAATATTTAAACTTTGATTTAAATAATTTTTTTTTATTATTTTATACTCATTTTTAATAGAGTTTTTGATTATTTGTTATTTATTTTCTCATTTATTCTTTAGTTTTAATTTTTTTTTAATTTTTTTTTTAGTTTTATTTTATTCTTTATTCTTTATTTTATTTTAGTTGTTGTGCAAGAAAGGAGCTAATATCAACATCACCAATTTTTATGGTAGAACCCTGCTTCATTTTGCCTGCTCAGTAGTCTATTCCAACCAAGAGCTCGTGGAATATTTATACAACATTGGAGTGGATGTCAACAAGTACGACAAGAATAAGAGAAAAGTAAATCTATTATTTTATTTTTATTTTATTTTATTTTATTTTTATTCTTATTTTTAATTTTTTTTATAATTTTTTAAATTTATCTATCATTTTTTATTTTTCATTTTTTATTTTTCATTTAGTTCTTTTTTATTTTTAAAATTTTTTTTGTTAGTTATTTTTTAACAATTTTTTTGTTTCAATCTTTCTAATCTTTCTAATTTTTTTAAATTTTTTTATTTTTATTTTTATTTTTTATTTTTTATTAATATTAATTCATTTTTCAATCCATAGTGCATTTTTTATTCTTGTCAACTAAGTACCAACCCCCACACAGTAAAGTTCCTCCTCGAAAAGATCGAAAACGTGAAAGAGGATGACGTGTTCGGTCAATCTCTCCTCCACGCCATCTGCATGAACGACAAGGCTCACGTCGACACTTTCAAGATGATTCTGGAGAAGGATTTCGAAGTCAATCGGCAGGAGAGCAACCACAAAACTCCTTTGCATTTTTTATGCGAAAACAAAAACATAGACAAAGAAACTGTTGCATTGTTATTAGGTTTTTTTTTTTTTTTGATAATAATTTTAATTTTTTTAAATTTATGGTTCAAAATTCCTTTAAATTTATCAGCTTTTTCTTTATTTACTTTTGTAATAGTATATTTATTCATTTTCCTTTACATTTCTTTTTTCAAGAATTAAAATTTGTTTTTTTGTGTTATTTTTCATAAAAATAAAATGTTTGTTTTTCATATTAATTTTTTCTTTCAAAAAGAGAAGAACAAATGTTTTAATTTTTGATATTTTATTTTTAAAGAAAATTTTTATCAAGTATATTTTTATTAAAAGTCATACTTCATTATTTACATTTTTACTTAAATTATTAAATTATTTTAAAATTAATCTTTTTTTAAAAAAGATTTTATGATGTTCTCATTGAAATCTATTTTTTTTTTAATTTATAATTTTTTTTTTCAAAAGAAAACAAAGCAAATCCAAACACTTTGAACTGCCACGGGAGATCTCCACTCCACGACATCCTTCTCAAGCCAGTGATCAACTTTGAAGTGTTGAAACTTCTCGTCACTTACAAAGCAAACATCAACACCAGGGAAAAACTCTCCGGAAAAACCGCTCTTCACTTGTTAATAAGTTTGACTCCTAAATACCAACACATCCTTTATTTACTTGAAAACAAAGTAGTTTTTATTTTTTTTATTTTGTTTGTTTTTATTTTTTATTTTTTTTGTTTGTTTTGTTTTTTTACTTTTCTTCCTTAAATTTTTATATTTTTTTACTTGATCATCTTTTTGAATATTATATTTTTTTGGACTTATTTTTAATAATTTTTTGAATTTTTTTTTTGAATTTTGATTTTTGCTTATTATTCTATTTTTACTTTCATCTTGATTTAAATATTTTTTTTTTATCATAAAATTTTGTTTATTTTTAAAATATTTTTTTAATTTTTATTTATTTATATATTATTTTCTTAAATTTTTCTATCATATTTTTTTTGAAATAATTACATTTTTTTTTTAAAAGGCAGACCCAAATATTCAAGATCTAAATGGATCAACTTCATTGTCTCAGTTTGTGGGATTTGAGAACTTTGAGAAAGAAATGACCTTGTTGCTATCTTATGGAGCAGATCCCAATAAAACTAGCTTTCTCCACTATTTCGTTCAAACCTTCAACTTGAAAATGGTAATAATAAAATCAACAAAAAAATTAAAATTAAAATTTAAAAAATCAAAAAAAATCAAAATTTTTAAAAAAATTAAAAACAAATTAAACAAAATATATTGAAAATTTAATATTAAAATTGAAAAATTGAAAAAATTAAATTGAAAAAAAAAAAAAACTAAAAAATCAAAAAATCAACAAAAAGATTAAAAAATTTTTTAAAACTTTAAAAAAATTAAAAAATTGAAAAAATTAAAAATTAAAATTATTGAATTGAAGAAAAATTAAAAAAATTAAAATTAATAGTTCCCAATAAACTAAAACATTTAAAAAATAAAAATTTAGATCGAAACATTTTTGATACACAATGCAGATCCTAACAAGAAAAACAACAACGGAAAAACAGCCAAGCAACTTGCAATAGATAGTCAATTCAAAAAGGCGCAACAAATGTTCGAAGAGATCGACAAAAGTGGAACCCTATGGTCAGCGGAGAAAAACAAATTATTTCCGATTAAGTTCCGCCAAAGAATTTTTGCCTTCGTTTTAAGTTGCAAAGTTTATTTCTCTCACCAAAAAAAACATTTAAAACTTCCGAAACCTTTATTATTTTCCATCATTCAACTTATTTCCGTCCCTAATCATTCTCTCGTTGTTGGCAGCTTTGATGACAATGTTAACACTTTCGGAAGTTCTTCTTCTTCTAAAACCAAAAATGACAGTGATGAAAATATCCGCTCTCTTAAGGTCCGCAACAATAATAATAACAACAGTGTTTTTCGTGTTAAGGACAAAGTTTTCACTTCTGATCTTGACGATGATCCTTTCAACAATGTTAAATTTTTTTTTTTTTAATATTCTTCATTTTTCTTATTTATTTTTAACCAAATAATAATTTATTTTATATTTAATTTTATTTTTACTTTTTCTCATATTTTTCTCACATTTTTATTTTTTTATAAATTCATTTTTAATTTTTATTTTTATTTTTATTTTTATTTTTATTTATTTTTCATTTTTTTTTTTGATTTTACTTTTTCTCATTTATATTTTTTAATTTTTATTTTTTGATTTATTCATTTTATTTTTATAGAACGAAGAAAAACCCTCCCCTCTTTTCTCCTTCGATAACGTACCCCACAAAAAATCTCCCAAAAAAAATTCTTTCAAAAAAAAAATATCATCAAACAACAATAACAACAAAAATAAAAATAATAACAACACTAATAGTAATAATAATAACAACAATCTTTTTGGTCCAATCAATAAAGGTCTTAATTTTGACAGCATCATTTTTACAAACAATTTTAATTTTGGATTTGGTGACAATAATAATTTAAATAACAATACTTCTAATAATTTAAATGATGATACTTCTAATAATACTAATAATATTACTTCTAATGATACTAATAATATTAATAATAATATTAATATTAATACTTCTAATCATATTGATAATAATACAAATAATGGTACTTTTAATGATAATAAGATTACTAATAATGATATTAACAATAATTCAAGTAATGGTGCTTCTTTTGAAAACTTTTATTTCAACGTAGATAAATCCCCCGCTATCAACAAAAGTTTCCATAGTTTTAGCTCTGAAAAAAATGAAAATAATAAAAATAATGAAAACTATAATGAAAATAATAACTCACACTTTAACAATAACATCGGCAATGAGAATTATTTTGTTTCGGAGACTGTTCTCCCTTTTGGAGTTGACCAATCTTCCATTATCAATTCTCATTCAAAACCTCCCACCAACAAAGTGATTGTCAACGAAAGTCTAGAGTTGAAGAAGAAGGCCCCTTCTTTCATTTATGACCCCAGTGAGAACAACAACAACAGTTTCAACATCAATCTCTTCAATGTCAGCAATGACAACAATTTCATTCGCGAAAACAAAACGGATCTTCCTGAAAGTCACATTGAAACAATCACGAACGATAGTTTGTTGGGTGTTGAGCCTTTGTTTTCTAAATTATCTGTTGATGAGAAATAATAACAACCTTTTTAAATCCAATCAATTTTTATTCATTCCAATAATTTTAAAAAAAAAGCTTTTTTATAAACAAATTTTTTATCCTTTTTATTTCAATTCTTTGAGGATTGAATCGTATCTTTCTATTTCTCTTTTCAATTTCTTTTTAAAATCAGACAATGATTTCGAAAAACATTTTGTTTTGAAATCAATCCCATTTTTGTATAAGTTTCTCAAACTCAGCAATATTCCCACAATACAAAAGATGCTTTTTGAGTAAACAGAAAACTCTGATATCCTGAAGATCAATCCAAAAATAGCAGTGAGATAAATGAGTTTGCCCATTTGATGGAAAAAGTCTAATATTTTAAAAGTGTGCATGTTTTCGTTTGATATTCTCTTTTTAATAATTGGAATTTCAATGTTTTTCCCAGATTTGAACAACATAGTTAGTTTTTCTTCAAAGATTGGAGTTGAAATATATTCTTTCAAACTTTTGTGAAATATAAAATGAAAATCGAGCTCCTTTTGAACTATCACCAGTCTTTTCTTCAATTTTTTATACTCCAATATTTCAGCGCCAATAAAAATCTCTGATCCAATAGTCACCATTATGCTCCCAAAAATAAATAAACTGTAGTATGAAAGGGATATAGATGAAGATAATCCCAATCCTATCAATACAATAATGTTTCCCATGATCCTGATCAAAGATCCTGCGATCTTTGTAATCAATATTTTCTTGTGAAGAGAATAAAGGTATCTAATGTAATCTTGAATCATTTTTTTACATCTCAAAGTTCTATCAACAAATTGTAACTTGGTTTCATCATCCATATATGCTATTTTTTATTTTTTTTTTTTAATTTTTTCGGTTAAAGAAATTTAAATTGATTTTAGATGAATTGAAAAATTTAAGCAAAATTTTTGTTTTTTTTTTTAATCTTAAATATATTCTCAAGAGAAAAAAAGAGGAGAGGAGGATCTTTGTTTTTTAAAAAGGGAGTCCCTTGACGAAACGAGTTATCATATCAACAGCAGCATCAGGTTGATCAGTTGGAACCATATGCTAAAAAATAATTTTTAAAAAAATAATTTAAAAAAATAAAAAATAATATTAAAATAAAAAATAATATTAAAATAAAAATAATTTTTTTTAAAAAATAATAAAATAAAAATGGTTTTAAAATTTTTTTTTTTTTACTCCTGCATTTCTGTGGATAGAATGAAATTTTTTTTTGGATTTTAAAATGTTAATCAAAAAAAAAATATTAAAAAAAGAAGAAAATTACCTCACTAGAATTATTGTAAAAAAAAAAGGATAAAACGAAAAATAAATTTATTTTTTTTTATTTTTTTTATTTTATTTTTTTGTTACCAATGACTTGTCTAAAGTTTTGGACAGATCGAGCCCAACCGTTGACATGTCCGTTTTGTTTCCAGACGTTCTTTTTGGCGGATAAGTATTGGCTTTGTCCTGACCATTTGACGGTTCTCAATAAGTTTTCGGTGAGGGAAGGTCCCAAAATCAAATCGATTTGTCCATTATAGATCAAACTTTAAATAAAAATTAAAATTAAAAATAAAACAATAAAAAAATTTAAAATAAAAATAAAAATTAAATAAATTAAAATAAATAAAATAAATAAAATAAAAAAATAAATAAAATAAAAAAAATAAATAAAATAAATAAAAAATAAACAAAATTGAATAAAAAACAAAATTAAAATTAAAATAAAACTAAATAAAATAAATTTGATAAATTTGATAAATTTGATAAATTTGATAAATTTGATAAATAAAATAAATAAAATAAATAAAATAAATATTTAAAAACAAAAATCAAATAAAAATTAAAAATTTCAAAGTTTTTCTTTTTTTACACTTTGTAGTTTTCGAGCAAGGTTGGGAGTTTGTACTCAACTGATTGCAACCAATCAGTGATCAGGTAGAACTCGGAGGTTTGGTTGTACTCTTCATAGCTTTCAGGTAAATAAAAATAAAAATAAAAATAAAAAAAAAAATATAAATATAAATAAAAATAAAAATAAAAATAAAAAAATTTATCCAAAAATTAAAATAAATAAAAATAAATTTTTTAACCCATATGTTCCTACGTGGGTTTGATTTCTTACATCGTCTCTTCTCAAGTATCTTTGGAAAGGATTTGGTGGATAGACAGGGGACAAGATGTTGAAGTAATCGCTGAGACCAGTAATGTTTTGGACGAAGGTAGGGAAAGGCCAGAAGTCACCTAAACAAAAAGATTTATTTTTTATTTTTTGATTTTTTATTTTTATTTTTTATTTTTTATTTTTTATTTTTTATTTTTATGATTATCATTTTTATTTTTTTTGTTTTTGGTTTTTTAATTTTACCATTGATGTATTGGTCGAATGCGTGGAATGCGTCTTCCCATTGTTGCAATTGAATGTACTTCAAGTATTGTTGTTCATAGTTTTTTCCGATTTCCCTTTCATTCTCATCTTTAAAAAAAAAATTAAATAAGTTTTTATTTTTTATTTTTTATTTTTTATTTTTTATTTTTTATTTTTTATTTTTTGTTTTTATTTTTTATTTTTTATTAATTTTCTTATCAATTTTATTTTATTTTTTATTTTTTATTTTTTATTTTTTATTTTCATTTTTGTAATTTAACATTTAAAAAACAAGATTAATTGAATTTTTTATTAATGCACATTGATAAAATTTTTTTATTCTAAAAGAGTTCCACACAATAAACATTAATCAAATGCCCGAACATAAACATCTATTTTCGTCATCTCCAACAAATTCAGGTGACACAGGAAATCCTATTGATGTTTATTTGGCTACTCCTGCGATACCAATTTACAGTTCTTTTCCCACCAATAATTCATTTATGGGAGAAATGAAATTTATAGGTTTTTTTTATTTTTAATAAATTTTGAAACTTTTTTTTGAAAAATTTATTTAATTGGTTTTTTTTTTAATTTTTTTTATTGTTATTGAATGCTTTTAGGAGGAAATCAACCATTTAGTTTAGAAAAACCTTTTTTGTCACTTTTCAAATATATCACGGTTGGTTCATATAATTGTTTGTATCAAGGTAAAAAAAATCAAATTTTTCCACATTTTTTTTTCAATTTTATTATTAATAATTTTCAATAATTTTTAATTTTTGATTATTTTCAAAACTTCGTTATTAAATCTTATTCTTTACTCTTTTTTAAAGTTCCTAATTGTACTTTTTGTGATCAAAACAATGTTTTTTCAGTAAATACATCTCAAACGAATGTTACATGCGAGAAAGTGGGAAATAGCAATACTAATGATGATTTTGTTTGGATTTTTAGAAATAAAACTTCCAATGTTTTTTATTTTGATGATAAAATAGTTTTTAANAATCCTTCAGTGACATCTTCATCATTGGTTGTTTCAATATCTTCTGTTTCAGGAAATAAATGTGGAGGAAAAGGAGGAGGATTGAGTACAGGTGTGATTCTTGCAATCATTTTTTCAGTTGTTGGTGGTGCTTTGGTCGTTGCTTTGGTTATGATGATCACTTTGTGGAGAAGAAAACATTTGATGGACAAAAAATTGATGCAAGTTTCCCAGAATTTGGATAACTTTTCTGAAAATAACAACAAGAAAGATTGGAATGAAAACAAAAGTGTTGAAAATAAAGGAACAAAATGGAATGACTTTGAGAAAAAATGAAACTAAATTTGTTTAAATAAAAAAGTTTCAAATAGATTCTGTACCAAAACAAAATTTTTAAAAATGAATTTGTTTATTATAAATTAAAAAGAAATTTTAAGGCCATCATAAGCAAGTTGCGGGATCAAATCATACTTTTTGTTTCCATTAAAAAAAGAATTTTGGAGAAGGAGGTTTCCCTCATCATGATCCACATCACAACTTAATCCAACAATGTACAATTTTTCTATGAGAAGTCCTTCATCCATCAACTTTTTAACTACTTTGATGGTATTGTCTATGGAGGAATGGCTGTAATGGTATTTATCAACATAAATCCCGTCTAAAACGAGTGTGTTTATTGTTTTCTCATTTTTAAGAAGTTCAACTAACAAAAATTTAAAAAAAAAAAAATTAAAAAATAAAAATATTGAAAATAAACATTATTTAAAATAAAATTATTTAAAAATAAAATTATTTAAAAATAAAAGATAATAAAAAATAAAAAAAAAATTTTTTTACTTGTTTCTTGAGGTATTTCGTGAAAATCAGACAAATAAACAAAATTTTGGCTTTCTTGAAATTTAAAATTGAAACCCAAACACTCATAAGTCCCTTTAAATAATAAAATTTTAAAATTCTTAAAGATAAAAACAAACCAATAAAAATAATTAAATAAAATAAAAATAAAAATAAAAATAATAAAAATAAAATGATAAATAATAAAAAATAAATAATAAATAATAAAAAAAGAAAAATAAAATAAAAAAATAAAAATAAACAAAAACAATAAAAAATAAAAATAAGAATTAAAAAAATTCTAATAATTTACCTCCATGTAATAATTTCATTGTCGAAAATTTCAAATGATTTGAAAGATTGTAAGTTTGATTGTAATCAAGTTGGACTGTATCCACACTCGCTATCCTCCTTTCTGTCTTCTTGAAAAAATAAGAATATTTCTGTCTCACATAATTTAAAGTTTTCTCATCTGAATAAATATCTATTTTTTCACCCTCCAAACCACAATCTCTTTTTTTTTTTTTTATATTATAAAAAATATAAATAAAAAAAATTTCATACCTCAAATCATCTAATCCTCCGACTGCATCTGCATGATCATGTGTCAATATCACTTTTCAATAATAAAAAAAAAAAAGAATATTGAGTTTAATTTAAAATTCAATCTTAATTTTCTTCAGATATATCTTTTACCTTTGTTTATATGGGTTATATTGTTCTCTGGAAAATGTTTCAATGTTTGTTGTCTGAATGTTTTTCCACAATCCACCAATATATTTTCGTTGTGTTCTAAATTTTTGATAATGATGGAAGGATTCAATCTATTATTCTTTGATTTAGGATTGTTGAAAGCTTCCTATACATATCATTATGATCAATCCAATTGTTTTATACATTATCACCTGTAATATCAATTTACCTTGCAAAAGCATTTCTCTTTACTTTTTCAAATATAAGTTTTATTTTTTAAATTAAAGGGTTGTTTTAATCACCTATCTTGTATTATACATTTTATATTGGGTGTTGATGCACTAGTACCTGTTCCAAGGAATATAATCTCCCATTTAGGTTTTATATTCTTAATATTTCCTTTGATCATTTTTTTTTGTTTCTTATTCTCTTTAATTATTTATTTTTTTTATTTATCCAGCTTCCTAAAATCATATTTGACTTGTGAATTGCCTATCATGTTAAATTTTAGTGACTAAATTCAAAATTAAAACTTTTTTTTTTTCATCTTTGTTTTGATGAGGTGAAATAATTAAGTCAATTTGTGTACCTATCGTATTTTAATTGTTTTTGATAAATATATAAGAAAAGATCCCTCAAGTACATTCACACTGTTGAATGTATATAGAAATATTATAACAAATCATATCTTTAAATCTTTCATAATCTCTTATTATCCTAAAAAATCTTTTAGATTTCTTATTTTTCTTAATTTTTAAAAATTATATTTAGAATTTCCCAAATAATTAAAAATAAAATCAAATAAAAAAAAAAAATTGCTTTTAAATGTTGGAAATAACAGATGAATATTCAAGTAATATTCTTAAAGATATTTCAGTAGTCATTTTCTACTCATTAGTTGCATTTTCATTGATATCATTGTACCCACTTATCTTCTTTCTATTCAAAAAGAAGATAATGAATCTGAATGACTTGGATCCAAATTGTAAAATAAATCAAACAAACGAAATATTGGCAAAATTTAACATAAATGTTATGATTTCTCATTTTCTTACTATTTATTTATAAATTTTAGTTAATGTTGATCCCAAATGGCAATTCAAAGGAGAAGATGTGACAATAGAAAGAATTATAGGAACTGGTAAGAAAGAAAAAAAAAAAAATTATAAATATTCGCCTAAATTTAACTCCATAAATTATAAATTTTTCCAAATCTTTTTCTTAATTTTCAATCTTTATCAATAGGAGGATTTTCAGAAGTATTCAAAGGATTCATAAAGAAGAATAATCGTAACAAGGAAGTGGCGATAAAGGTGTTCAAACATAAAGAATATGAATTCCCTAATTTCAAATCAGAAGTAGAATTACTCTCCAATTTGAAACATAAGAATGTAATAAGATTCAAAGGTAAAAAAAAATTCAATATTTATATTTATGATCTTGAAAATATATAAATTGAAAAACATTATTTTATATTGATAATCCAATCTATTACAATACCATACCATTGTGGTTATAATAATCTCAATATTATTTACTAATAAAGGGGTTTCGATAATAGAAGAGAATTTATGTTTGATGATGTCATATTGTGTAAATGGATCGCTTTCAGATTTGTTGAGAGACAAATCATTCGAGATGAACTGGAGATTATTGATCAAATTTGCAATAGATGCAGCCAATGGAATCTATTTTCTTCATACCAGAACACCCAAGATAATTCACAAAGATATCAAAGCAAGTAACATCCTCGTATCTCATGATCTCACTGCAAAAATAAGCGATTTTGGATTGAGCAAGATGAAAGTCAATTCTTTTGTGATGGTCACTGATAAATCTGATTCTCCTAAATTTGAGAGGAAGAATGATAGTGAAAGAAAATCCCCAAGAAAAACACATGCAAGAAAAATAAGTAAATTTCAAATTTCTTTTTCATTTTGTTAATTCTTATTTTTTTTTTTTTTTAGGTTATATCCAAGATAAATCAAGACCTTCTGGCACTAGATTGTATCTTGCTCCTGAATTACTCAAATCCAAACCTTATAATGAAACAGCAGATACTTATTCTTTTGGAATTTTGTTGTTGGAACTTCTCAGAAAAGATTTAGAAACAGAAATTTCCAATAATTTTACTCTGAAAGGTAAAATTTTGCCTCCAAATTTCATTTTTTGATTGTTTACTTCTTTATTCAGATAAATTCAAGTTCAAAATCCCTCAAGATACTCCTGTTCCTTATCATCAGATGATTCTTTACTGCTCCAATGATATCCCCGAGGAAAGACCCACATTCGACAAGATCCTTGTCATTTTGAATGACTTTATTTCCGGCGATCGAAAGGATTTCCCAAATGATCTTTTGGACAGAATGATCCCTCTCTAATTCTATTATTTATTTTGATTCCATTCTTTCAAAGTGTTTTTTTGTAAAAAAAATTTTTGTATATATAATTATTCATTATTAAAGAAGTTTTCAATATTTTTTGATGTTTTGGGTTTCAAAATTTTATAATTTCTTTGATTTCAAATTATATATCAAATCCAAAGATCCCTGCCTGTATCTTTCATTGTTATTTTGCCTTTATTTTTTTTTTTTTTTTATATTTTTTTTTTTGTTGTACTGAATAAATTAAATAAAAAAAAAAAGTCTTTTATTCAATATATATTGTTAATTATTTAGAATGATTAACGTACAAAGATCTCCTTGGGGAAAATTACCACCTCCAGTAATAATATTACCTCACTTCTAATTTTATTAAACGATTTTTTAAATTTATAAAATATTTTGTTCATAAAAGATGGGAGGACATACATCTACAGTATGGATAAGAGATGGAATCAAATATTTGATTGTTTATGGTGGAAGTTCTGTATTGGATGACTTTCGTATACCTAAAATCTTTGAAGAGAAGAAAATTGTTCTAAATAAAACAAAGAATGTATTTCTGCCATCTATATTTTTATTCAACACAAGTAAAAATCATACTTTTTAAAGATCAAATCTGAAATTTTATTTAATTTCCTTCTTATTCTTCAAAAAAATCTTATATATATTTAGAAATAATGGAATGGAAAGAAATAATACCAAAAGGAAATGACATGCCACTCCCTAGATATTGTCACAGGTGAATATAATAAATTTTTTTTTTATTTATTCATCAGCGGATCAATAACAAGGGATATCATAAATCTATTTTGTTTTATAAACTTCAAAATTTCTGAAGATTCAAAGATTATTTTTATTATTCATAACAGATTTAAAGATCTCAGACAAATTTAAAAGATCCCAACAAATATAATCATTCAATCGTATTATATTCAGGCTTTAATAGATTATTATTTGCAATATTCAATGATATCAAAAAAATTCCAAAATTAATTTAATTCCATTTAATAATAGTGCGACAGGATTTAGAGAAGGAAAGATAGATAAAATATTGATTTATGGAGGTTTTTCTCAAAATGTAGCCTTGTCTGATCTATGGATATTGCATCCACGTAAGAATTTTTCACCTCAATAATTCTTTATTAATAAAGATATGAATTATATAATCTTGAATGGTTCCATTCATCATTATTTTGCTTTCAATATACAGTACTACATTAATAAATCAGATTTTTGAATATTCTCTCAAAAATTATTAAATTTTTATAAACGAAAAATCATTTATTAATTTTGTTTGTAAAAAATATTCTTCCCCTCAATTTAGGCGAAAATTTAGAAGATTGGGAATGGAAAGAAATTAAAAAACACGAAGATCCTCCACCTGCAAGATATGGCCACTCCATTGATTTAGTCAGAGATAAGTTGATAGTATTTGGGGGTACTAATGGAATTGATTATATGGACGATTTGTATCTATTAGAAGTTGAAGAAGGTAAGAATAATTTATTTTGTCATTTATTAATTTTTTTTCTCATTTATTCATTTGATTGTTTATTTAATTTATTAATTATTTATTTTTTTGGATATTATTTTATTTATTCTTCATTTTATTGTTTATTGTTTATATTTTTTATTTTAATATCATTAATTATTTTTTATTTGATTTTTTTTATTTTTTTTATTTAATATTATTTATTTTTTTTTATATTTGATAATATTATATTTTATTTTTTTATTTTTATTTTTTAAAAAAGACGAATGTTTTTGGAGACCAATAAACACAAGCGGGCCAGAACCAAGAGCCTACCACGGGTCAGTATACATAGAATGGGAAGACCACCACTGTCTAGTAGTCTTCGGAGGAAGAACAAGCGCCACCTCCTGCACCAACGACATTTACGTTCTCTGCTTCAACTTTGTCGAGAACAGTGTCTTTTGGATGCAGCCTGACACTGTTGGTGAGTGTCCTTGTCCTAGATACAATCATGCTATGGTCGCTGTAGATAATAAAATATATGTTATTGGTAATCTCTTAATTTTTTTTATTTGATTTTTTTTTTTTCAATTTTATTTAATTTTGACCTTAAATATTTTTGATTCTATTTTTTATCTTTTTTTTTTCTTTGATTAAAACTTTATTTTAAATCAATTTTGGTTTTTTCATCTTCCATTATTTGATTTCAATAATTTTAAAATTATTTTTCGTGCAAAATCACCTTTAAATAGTTTTATTTTATTATTTTTATTTCATTTTTAAACCTTTAAATTATTTTGTATTAGTTTCCCATTTTTAAAATCTTCAAATAATTTTTTTTTGGCATTTATTTTATTTGATTCATTATTTATTTTATTTTTTTTTTCTCATTTTATTTTTGATTTATTTTTGATTTTATTTTTGTTTTGTTTCAATTTTTTTTTATTAAATATTTTTTACTCATTTTTTTTTTTCCAAACAAACAGGTGGGAGAACCATCAACGAGAACGGAGTGAAAGAAACATTGAACGACATGTACGTCCTCAACTTGGACACCCTCACATGGTACAAACCCTCCTTCACCGGCCTCACCAACCTCCCCACCCGTTGCTGGAACACCTGCAACGTCGTCGGGAGCCATTTCTACCTTTTCGGAGGATACAGCGATGACGAGACTTTCGGCGACGTCCATATTTTGGATACCAATGCAAAGTATCGTAACAAAAACAAGAATCTTTTGAAGTTTAAGGGAATTCAGACTAGTTTTGCAAAGTTGGATCAGTTTGGTGCTAATCCTCTCGGTAAAAAATTTTTTATTTCATTTTATTTTATTTTTATTTACTTATTTTATTTTTATTTATTTTTTCTTTTTTTTTTATTTTTACTTCATTTTTCTTTTTTCATTATTCATTTTTCTTTTTTGATTTTTCTTTTTACTTTTAAACATTAAAGAACATCATTTTCTTTACACGTTTTGAATTATCTTATTTTTATTTTTTCTTTTTGTTTTGTATTATTGTTTTAGTTTTTACATTATTTAAAATTATTCTTTCTTCTTTTTATTTTTACTTCATTTTATTTTCAGATTTATTCATTTTTCTTTTTTGATTTTTCTTTTTACTTTTAAAATTTAAAGAACATCATTTTCTTAACATTTTTTGAATTATTTTATTTTTATTTTAATTTGAATATTTATTTTTTTGTTTTTATTTTTTAGCATTTTTATTTATTTTTTTAGCATTTTTATTCATTTTTTTTTTGCAGGAGAAAGCATGATAAACATGTTGGGTTCAACAAAATCACTTAAAACAATATACGAAAAAAATAAAACTACACAGCCCAACATCATGGCTCAAAGTTTGATCACATGTCTCACACAAGGTAAAAAAAAAAATTTTATCATTATTTTTTATTTCTCATTTCTTTTGATTTTGATTTTTTTTTTATTTATTTTTTATCTTATCATTATTTTTTTATTTTTTATCATTTTATTTATATTCCATTTCATGATTTTGTTTTATAAAATTTTTTTTTGTTTTATTTCTCATTTCTTTATTTTATTTTTGTCTTTTTCATTATTTATTTTGTTTTATTTAATTTAATTTTATAATTTGTATTACCAAAAATTATTCATTTATATTTTTTATCTTTTGTTGAATTTTTTTATTTCTCATTTCTTTATTTTGATTTTTATTTTTTTTTTATCATTATATTTATATTCTATTTCATGATTTTGTTTTGTTTTATTTCTTTTTTATTAAGTTTTATTGATTTATAAAATTTTTTTTTTAAATTTCTTTGTCTTTTTCTATTGTTTTTATTTTTTTATTTTTCTTATTTTATATTATAATAAAGTTTTTTTTAATTTTAAAACTATTTTTAAAATATTTTTCATTTTTTCTATACAAAAAAAAACAAAGGATTTTTGCCAGTGAAAGATTACAACTACGAATGGGACGAGCCATCACATGTATGGCACAAACACCAACAAGAATTTCTCCAACTCTGCATCCCCCTCTGCCAACAAGTGCAAAAAGTGATGGCGGAGGATCCCGTACTTCTCTCCCTTTCCTCCCCTTCCTATGTTTTGGGAGATGTTCATGGAAACTACAAGGATTTGCAGTTTTTTTCAAAGTCTTTTTGGAATTTCGGTTTAAAGTTGTGTCCTGCTCGTTCTGTATTGTTTTTAGGGTAAAAAACCAAAATTTTTATTTTTTTATTTTTGTTTTATTTTTCTGATTTTTTTTTTTACAAAACCTTTATTTTTCTGATTTTTTTTTTTCACAAAACATTTATTTTTATTTTATTTTTATTTTTCATTTTTGTATTAATTTAATTTTTTTTTTTTAATTTTTCTTTAAATTTTTTTTAAATTAAAATTTTTCATGAAAAAAATAATTTATTTTTATTTATTTTTTAATTTTTATTATTTAAGGTGATTTTTTTTTAATTTAACAAAATTTTATTTTAAATAGGGATTATGTAGACAGAGGACCACACTCAGTAGAAACAGTGATGTATTTATTCGCATTAAAGTTGATGCATCCCACCAAGGTGTTCCTCCTGAGAGGCAATCACGAGTTCCGCGACGTCAACGGAGACACCGAACTCTATGAAAGCACCTCTTTCAAAGCTCAATGCAGAGCTTTGTTTGGTAACAATGATATGGGTGACAAGGTAAAATTAAAATTTTTATTTTTTATTTAATATTATTTTTTTATCATTTTATTTTCATTTTGTATTTTCTTACCTTTAATTTTATTTTTTACTCTAAAAACAATATTTTTTGTTTCAAAGTTTGTTTTTATTTTAATTATTTTTATTATAATATTATTCTTGAAATTTTTATTTTTTCATTATTTTTTTTATTATATTTTATTTTATATTTTATTTTATATTTTATTTTATATTTTATTTTATATTTATTTTATTTTATATTTTTCATTTTACATTTTATTTTTTTTATTTTTCGTTTGACAAAACTTTTATTTTATTTTCTTGATATTTTTTTCTTATTTTATTTATTATTTCTTTTATTAATCAAAAAAACATTTATTTTTAATTATTTTTAATTATTTTTAATTTTAATATTATTTTTTTTATTTTTCATTTTTTATTTTTTCAATAGGTTTGGGAGGCTGTAAATAATGTATTTGACTATCTCCCTCTTGCTGCGGTAGTGGACAAGCGTATTTTTTGTGTGCACGGTGGTGTTCCTCGTTACACTCAAGGTAAATAAATTTTTATAATTTTATAATTCTTTTTTTATTTTATTTTTTATATTTGTTTTTTGTTTTTTATTTTATTTTATTTTTATTTTTATTTTTTATTCATCTTTGCTATTATTTTATTATTTTATTATTATTTATAATTTTATATTTTTTATTTTTATTTTTTATTTCATTTTTATTTTTTTATTTTTTATTTTTTATTTTTTATATTTTATATTTTATTTTTATTTTTCATTTTCATTTTAATTTTTTATTTTTATTTTGTTTTTATTTTTATTTGATTTTTTTAAAATTTTTATTTTTAAAATTTTGATTAGGAGGATCAAAGAACATCTTGCATGACATAGAAAACATACAAAGACCCCTCACCGAACAACATCTATTGATGGATCAAACTAACCAACTCCCCTTCACTTTCGATCTCATGTGGGCTGACCCTGCCGAACCCGACGAAGAAGAAGGTAAAATAATAAATAAAAAATTAAATGAAATAAAAAAATTAAATGAAATAAATTAATAAAAATAAAAAATAAAAAATAATAATCAAATAATAAAGAAATTATGTTAAAAAATTAAAATGAAATAAAATAAATAAAAAAAGTATCAAGAAATAAATAAAATTTAATAATAATTAAAAATTGAATAAATTTTAAAATTTTAAAAAATAAAAATAAATTTAATAATTCAATGAATAATTAAAAATTAAATTTAAAAATTAAAATATTTTTTTAACAATTAGAATTGGACAATGATAATTCTTTGTTTGGAACAAATGAGAGAGGTGGTAACACTTGTATTTTCAGTCATCGAGCAATGGACGAATTTTTCAAAAAAACTGGTAAAAAAACCAATTTTTTTAACAACAAAAAGAAATTATTAAATAAATTATTTTTTAATTATAAATTATAATTTTAAAATTAATTTATTAAAAAAAATTAATTTTTAAAAAAATAAAATAAAAAGAATTTAAACAATAAAAAATAAAAATTATTATCTATTAAAGGTTGTAGTTATATCATAAGAGCTCATCAACGTAAGGATTTGGGAGTGGACATACAGAAGGGAGCCAAAGTTTTGACAGTGTTCTCTTCTTCTCATTACTGTGGTGGCCACAACTCTGCTGCTGCCATTCTCATCAGTGAGGAGCGCATCAAAGTCATGATCGTCAAGCCTTTTACTATTTCCAATGTTGTTGAAGATGATCATCTCGAGTCTTTTTGTAGTGTTGGTGATTTGAGAAACGAAGATAACTAATAATTTAATCAATAATAAAATAAAATTTTAAAAAAAAATTTATTTTATTTTGATTTGGCAACAAAAAAGACAAATCAAATAAAAATCATGTTTGAAAAATCTTTTTATAAAACAACAGCTTAAATTTGAATCCTTTATTAATTATTGATTTTGACAAAGAAAAATAAATTTGAAAATCATTCCATAATCTTTCAATCTTGCTTTTATTTATTTATTGAATTATAAATTAATTTCAAGCTCTTGATCACTGCTGGAGAGATCATGATCACAACCTCGACATTCACCCAGATCAAAATCAAAGCATTTATTACAAAATTTAAAGTTACAATCGGAGCATACTTCAACTACCCCCAAATGATTGCAGCAATAGCAAATTGATTCAGATTTGTCACCAAAATCCAAATTATCCTCTTGAAGATTGTTGTTTCCTTTCAGATTATATTGATCATCAGCTGGAACTGTAGAATCAACTTCTAAGGAACCTAAAAAAATTAAACAATCAACCAAAATGTAATTGAATGGGCTTAAATCAAGAATGTGGATCTCTCCATTTGTTTTTGGATGATTCTTCTTTATCTTTTTATATTTCTCGGATACATTGATGTTTGGGTTATCACAAAAGAAACATTTCCAATATTCCAATTTTGACAAGGAACAGAAGTCTTGTTGATGGTGCTTCTCAATGCAATCTGCACAATATCCTCCTCCACAGTTACCAATATTTTTCCTTTCATCATAATTGACACACACTATCACCTCTTGCTTTATAATTTTGCATTGATGACACAATCCTTCGATTATTTTTGGAGAAAATCCAGGTAATCTCTCTTTAAAATATTTAAAAAATTTGAAATTATCTTTAATTTGTTAAAGATAAATTACTATTCATTCTTTTAGCTTTTTTCTAAAAATTCAACTTTAATTTTTTTTATTATTTTATTTTTTATTATTTCTTCAAAAAACAACAAAAATATAGTAATGAATTAAAGTATTGTAATGAATTAAAGTATTGTAATGAAGGAAAGGTATCTTTATTTCCAAAGTGTATAGCAAACAAAAATAAAATTATTGAAATTCACATTTTATTCAATTCAAATAGTTAAATTAATTTTAAATTTTCAAGATAACTGAAGTACCCATCAGGAATAAGATGATAGCAGTTAAAAGCTGCAAAAAAAACGATAGTTTTTTAATTTTGTTCCAAAAAGGAAAAAGCAAAAGACAAAAAAAAGTTTCAATTTGAAGAGTTTTTTTTCAGAGAAAATTTTTTTAATAAATTTATAGTTGAAAATTTACATCAATTGATTCAACATTACTTTAAAAATATCCTTTTGTAAAATCATTGGATTCATCTATTAGATTTTCTCTTATTAAAGTCTTTAATCTCTATTCAAATTATCTTGTGATTTCTTAAATAATTGGACTTTATTGTACATCGATTTGCAATACCTTGCTTCATTTGGTGAAATTCTCGACAAATAATCTTCAAAAGATGGAAAATGTTTTGATTTTTGTTTATCTCCCCAAGCATATTCGTAGAATTCTTGAGTCAGAGCAATTGGATCAACCTATAATCCTTTTTGTTACTATTTATTGAAATTAATTTTTTTAATTATACAAGATATTTTGTTTGATTGCAACCATTAAAATGAACTGAACAATGTTTCTGTCCTTTATACTTTGGATTTCCAAATTGATTGAATTTGCTCATCTTTTTGAAAGATAATTTGATTTAAATGAATAAATTTATCCAATTTTGGCCCTGATGTTGGTATTTGGATATTATAATCTAATAATAAATTGATATCAATACCTATTTTAGATGCAATTTTCTAATTATTGGAATTATAAACAACAGAATTTTTTTTATATTTTTCAGTGTAAAAATATTTGAGGAAAGAGATTTAGTTATCTTGTATTTGATTTGAATACATTTTTCTTTTTTTATTTTAAAAAACTTATTTCTTCAAAGATTTTTTTTCTCCTTTTTTTTAATTTTTTCTTTAAATAATTTAAAATTTACTTACATTAATCTGAAGGATGCAAGATGTCAATTGGTATCTATTTTTTAAAGAATATTAGTATAAATTAAATTGACAAGGACAATATTAAGTGTCAATATTTAAATTGTATGTTCGTTCACCCCCACGCATAAGTGGTCCCTAATTCCGGTAAATACTGGGTAAAGAACACCAGTCCACAACTGGCTGTCCCAATGAACACATGGAACATAAGTTTTTTTTGATTCATCCCCGCAAATCCAAATTGCTGATAGAATCGTTCTATTCAACTGCCCCAATAAATCGAAATATCAAACATCTTCACATTGCCGCCAGGCCTCTTCAGGCATGCAGCGTCCATGAGGGTTCGATAGATAAATAAAATCCATTGGGTTATCCGAAATAAGTGTGGGATATGAATACACTTATCCCCCAAGAGGCCACACCTGCTGTTTACATGAATTTTTGACAACAAAAAATTAAAATCATAGAATCATCGAAATTGATTTCTGAAAATAATGCATTACATATGTATTTTTAGCTGTACATCCTTTGAGTCTAAATGAATTTTTACAATTTTCAATTTTATAATATATTTTTTATAAATATTTATTTAATATATTTATTATTAAATTTTATATTTATAAATTTTATTGAAAATTGTATGAAAATCATAACATCTTAAATATATTAATCTTTGAGAAAATTTAAATTGATTTGAGAAAATTTTGAAAAAAAAAAAAATCAAAAAGAGAAAAGATGAGTGTAAATAAAAAAAAATCACAGATAATAGTTGGAATTGATCTTGGAACAACTTTCTCATCTGTTTCATATTGGAATGGAAACAAGATAGAAACAATACCTCTTGACACAGCAGGAAATAAAACAATCGCAAGCTGCGTCTATTTCAAAGAGTCGACTATCCCACTGATAGGAACATCTGCAATAGTGGAATCAATAAATGATAGTTCAGGATTATGTTATGATTCAAAAAGATTCATTGGAGGGATATTAATGGACCCAGCAGAATTCAAGAAAAGAAATTATCCATTTAAAGTAGTAAAAGAAAAAAACTCAAGCCAAAACCTCATTATCTCCAAGGGAAATATCTATTCTGCAGAAGAAATCTCATCATTTATCTTGAATTTTTTAAGAGAAAAGGCATCTGCTTACATTGGAGAAAATATTGTGAAAGCAGTGATAACTGTCCCAGTAAAAAAAAAAAATTTTTTTATATTTATGTTTATTTTTGTATTTCTTTGATATATATCTTCAAAAGAATTACTTATTTACCCCCTTTAAAAAAAGGCTCATTTCAAAGAACCACAGAGAAAAGCTACGAGAATAGCAGCGGAATCAGCAGGTTTGAAAGTAGTTGAATTGTTGGCAGAACCAACAGCAGCGTCGTTGAAGTTTAGGATGTCCCTGGACGCGGAACTGAAGGAAGAGACAAAGTGTTTGGTGTTTGATTTGGGAGGAGGAACGCTAGATATCACCCTTCTCTCCGTAAAACCCAAAGAAATCAATGCATTAGCAATTTCAGGAGATTCCCAATTGGGAGGAGAAGATCTTGACTTTTTGATTTCCGAATACGTCCTCAATAAAGTAGTCGAAATCACTAAAGATTCATCTTTTCAACAAAAACTCACCAAATCCCAGATGGAATCGCTGAAGCAAAGATGCAAAACAGCCAAAGAAAAGCTGTCAACACAAGAAAAGATAAACATCAATCTATCTTGTTTGGGATGCGAGGAACTTCCAAAGATCGAAATAACTAAATCCACTTTTATAGAAATAAGCACTCCTTTCTTTAACAAATGTTTTGATTTGGTGGAAAAATTGCTAAGTGACTTTGAAGTAAAAGAAGTGGAAAAAGTGATTTTGATAGGAGGAAGTTCGAGAATACCGGAAATATCGAAAAGATTCACAGAATTATTCTCTTTTGAACCAATTTCTCCTATTAACCCTGATCTCGCTGTTTCGGAAGGAGCAGCGATAAGAGGAGCAGTTCTCTCGACGAGATTCGACGAAAACTCAATGAAGTCATTAGGATCCATTTTGCTCTCCAACATCCTGCCTTCCTCCATTGGATACGCAGTGAGAAATCCACTTTCAGGAAAGATTACAAAGCTTTATCATTCCACTTATCTCGTCTCCTTTTTAAAAGTGATCCCCAGATACAGCGAGCTCCCTTGTGATGATACTATTATCCATTCAACTGATGCAGAAGCGTATCGGATTCATTTGTTTGAGGGTGAGAGCCAAGATATCGATGAAAACACATCCATTGGCTTTATTGATGTATTTCTTTACGGAAAGAAGAGGGAGGATCAATTTAGCATCAATGTGGAGGTGGGAGAAGATTCCAAAATTCGAATTTTGTTCCAATATGGTGATTATGAGATCGAAAAGGAATTCGGATATGAATGCAGGAATAGGGATGATCTGATAAAGAATATCGATCCTCAGATCATTGGTGGTGATAAGGAAAGCAATCCTTTTGAAAATCCCCAAAAGATTACGCAGGCATTCACCACCAAGAAGCAGGAGAACAATGAATGTGCGCAAATCTCTTTGGGCATCGATAAAATCCTCGTTCCTGAAGAATTCATGATCAAGGATTTTTCTGTGCAACTATTGTATCCCATCATCAAATTGCAATGGAAGATTCCCAACCAGAATGTCACCAAAATCATCATCAAAATCAATGACCTCCAATATGAGATCAAAATATCTGAAAATGAACACACCAAGAAAAAGATCCAGGAAGGAATGAATATGATGTCCACCTTTTATGATATGAGTTTCAATAAATCCAAAGATATCAACGGAAAAAAAATCACCTCTCTACAAAAAGCTGAAATATTGAGGATTAGCATGAGATGTGAAGAGGGAAGCAAGATATCTCAATTCACCAATGAAATTGTAATACCTATGAATGCCACCAAATGGGAGAAAATAAAAAATAATTTCAAGGGCTTTTTAAAGAAGATATCTTCAATTGCCAAAAAGGTTCATGATAAAGATTATGGCGAGAATATTGATTTTTGGTTGAATAAAGAGAAAATGGAAACTGTTTTCAGTGAGTTATTTCAAAAAGTGAAATTAATTGAATAAGTCCACCTT
>JAMYWO010000023.1:97775-132954 GCA_024220525.1 Cochliopodium minus | reverse complement strand
GGATTATCGGGAAACGTTCTAGGAAATTCTGCAGGAACAGAATCTCGTACTCTTAATGTCATGAATCTTCCAGCTCATAACCATAAAATATTGATTAATGTAAATGGATCAGACACAGCTATTCCAAGTTAGAAAATCTTTTCATTTCATCTTTATTTCCAAAATTTTAATTTTAATTTAATTTTATTAATTTTTTTAAAATTAATTAATTTATATTTTTTAAATCTTTAGGTTTTCCTTCAATCTCTCCTAATGATGTATACTCTTCTGCAGCCAACTCAACAAATTCTGCACCTACCAATCCATCAGGAGGTGGTCAATCTGTAAATAGATATTACTTCATATTTTATTTTACTCTTTCCATCTAAAATTTTTTAAAATACAAATAAATTATTTTTGATTTTCAAAATTCTTTGTTTTCAAAATATTTTAAGAAATTATTTATCCTTATTTGTTTTCTTTAAAAATCACAAAAACTTAGTTTAAAAAAGTCAAAAATTTATTTAAAAAAATAATTAAAATTGAAATGATTAAATTTTTCAATATTTTATTTTCAAATTATTATAAAAAAAAATAGTTTTCGATTTTACAACCTTATATTACGCTGAGATACATCATGGCAATAATGGATGAACCAACAATACCAATAGGAAGTATTTTTGAATACATGGGAAATGATTTTTCTTATTTGTCTTCTCAATGGAGAATGTGTAATGGAAGTTTGTTTAGTAATGATCCTTCTCTTTGTTCCAAAATTTCTGAATTCAGTTCTGACTGTCTCACACCTAACATAACTGGTAAAAAAAAAATTTAAAAAATTAAATTTTATTTTTTAAATTAATTTTAGACTTTAAATCTATTTTAAACTTAAAATTTTAAAATATCAAAAAAAATTAATTTAAAATAAATAATTAAAACAAAAAAAAATATTAAAAAATAAAAAAATTAAAATAAATTTAAAAGAAAAAAAGAATTTAATTTAAAAAATAAAAAAATAAAAATATTAAAAAAAAAATTTTTTAGGTAGAGTTGTGATTGGAGAAGGACAATCTCCTGGATTAAATAATTATACATTTGGGAGCACAGGAGGACAAAACACTATTTCCCTTAATTCATCACATCTCCCCTCTCACAATCACCCAACCTCAAATTTAATTTCTGGAATAATTCCTGATACATCTTCCCCAGAAGGAAATTACTTTGGAAACTTAAATATTTATTCTATTTCTTCTGATTATGCTGTTGATATTTTGTCCAAAGAAGGTAGTTTTTAATTTTTTAAAAAATTTTCAATTTTATTTGAAAAAATTTTAATTATTATTTATTTTTAATTTTTCTATTTGAAATTTTTTTTTTTTTTTCTTTATTCGAAAAAATTTTAATTTTTTTCTTATTTAAAATTTTTTTTTTAAATTTTCATTTTTTTTTCTATATTTTTAATTTTTTTCTTTTTTTCTTTTTTTATTTTTTTTTTTTTTAATTTTTATTTTTTAATTTTTTTATTTTTTTATTTTTTTCAAATTCAATTTTTCTCTTATTTATTTTAAAAGGAAATGGACAACCTTTTAGTATTGTAGGACCTTCATTTAGTGTTTATTTTGTAATGACAACAGTTCCATTAAAAAGTATAAATGATTCCGCAATAATAATAAACTCTGCATTTAATGATGATGGAAATCCTTTCTTGTTGAAAACGAATGGTTCTTCCTACAACAGTACCCTTTACCGTTACCTCTCTTCTTCTCTTTCTAATTCTTCTTCAGTTAATTCCACTTTACCCAACACTCAATCGAGATCTGCTATTGGTGTTTCTTCTTTGTATCCTGTTGGTTCTTTATTGGGATCAGGTTTTAAAAATTTTATTATATTTTATTTTTTATTTTTTATTTTTTTTATTTTTATTTTTATTTTTTATTTAATTTTATTTTGTATTTTATTTATATTTTTTTCAATTTTATTTTTCATTTATTTTATTTTTTATTTTTTATTTTTCAGTTAATTTTTTTTTATTTTTATTTTTTATTTTTATTTTTATTTTATTAATATTTTTTTCAATTTTTTTTAATTTTATTTTTTTTATTTTTTTATTTTTTTATTTTTTTATTTTTTATTTTTTAGCTCCTTTATTATATTGAATTTAATTTCTACTTATAATAATCAATTTTTCTATTCGAAAGAATCCCACACATTAAACATCAATGAAATGCCAGAACATAGTCACACACTCCCAACTTTTGCAGACACTGAACACCAATTCCCTAATACTTCTAATGGACCTTATTATCTGGCAGCTGCTCAACTTTATAATTCTCAATCCACTCCAAACTCATTCATGGGAGCTCAGTCTATCAGTTCAATAGGTTGAAAACAAATTATTTAGATTCTTTCTAACCATTTTTTTAAAATTTTCTTTTTTTTTTGATATTTCTTTCATACTTTTAGGAGGAAACAACCCTATTATTTTAGAAAAACCTTTTTTATCACTTTACAAATATATCACAATTGGTTCATATAATTGTTTGTATCAAGGTAAAAAAATTTGAATTAATTTTTAATTTTTCATATTTTTTTTTTCAATTTAATTTTGATAATTTTTAATTTTTGATTATTTTCAAAATTTTTTAGTTAAATTATATTTTTTCTCTTTTTTAAAGTTCCAAATTGTACTTTTTGTGATCAAAAAAATGTTTTTTCAGTGAATACATCTCAAACGAATGTTACTTGCGAGAAAACAGGAAATAGCAACACTAATGATGATTTTGTTTGGATTTTTAGAAATAAAACTTCCAATGTTTTTTANAATAAAAAATAAAAAATAAAAAATAAAAAATAAAAAATAAAAAATAAAAAATAAAAAATAAAAAATAAAATAAAATATTTTTACCAGAAGTATCAGTTAGATGAGGAGGTTTTTTGACTTGTAAATAACATTCAGAACATATGGATTGCTTGCAACATTTCAATCGGTTGAGACCGTGCTCATAATTCAATAAACAAATTGGACATTCTTCGATGTCATCTCTTTTAAAGAAAAAAAATCTTGGATTAATAGAAGTTTAAAAGAGATTAAAGAATAAATAATAAAATTAATATAAATTTAATTCACATTAAACCATCATGATGTGGATTATTCTTAAATGTTGGATATTTATTTTATAAAATGTTTTTATTTTTTATTTGTTCCAAAAAATTCGAATTTTATTGTTGATTTCGTTGAAATTTATTCGATATAAAACAATATGCAAATATAAAAAACCATAGAATAATTTTTTTTTAATGTGGGAACTGAGTAAAGAATATATATGTGATAGGATCTTTATTTAATACTTTAATATTGAATTCATTTTACCTATCTTCTATCAATTCACTCAGACCTTTATAAAGAGGAGCAATATGCTTTTCATAAACTAATTTTTTGATATCTTTTTCTGTCCATAAACATGTTGTGTACAATCCACTTGTTAATGGTGTGATTGGTAAATTTTTATTATTTGTTTTTGTGGATGTTGTATTAGTTTTTGTGGTTGGTAATGTTGGTGAATTTGTGCTATTTGTAGGAGATTTGTTCTTTAAATTTTTAAAAGGGAGTAAGTAATTTTAACAAGTTAATAAAAATATAAAATTGTTTTTGAATTTGATGTTGAATTAGGTTAATGAAAAGATTACTGCATTATCTTTTGAGAATTTGTTTCCCATTTTATTTTTTTTTTTTTTTTTTTTTTTCAATTTTTTGTTTGATGAATAATCCTTTTTATTTGTTAATATTATCAATATATCTCCAAATTAATTGAATGCTTGAATCAAACAAATAGTGAAAATTCAAAGATTAATATCTATCCTTTTTTATTTATTAATATTCAATTTTTTCTGAAATTTTTTAATCGTTTTGAAGTTTCAAAAGAATTTTAAAGAGATGTTACTTTACTTTTTCAAAAAAAATAAAAAAAATTGAAGGAACAAGCAAACAATCTTTAAAAAGATATCAAACGAATCAAAATAAGATTAAGAAAAAATAACTTATAAAGAAAATTAAATCAATACTTAAACGAATTTGTTGATATAATAGAAATAAAGACATCATAATCGAAATAATACCATCTTTATACAACCATTTTAATCATAAATAAAATAAACCAAAAATAGATTTAAAAATATTTGATATTCTAACTCATATACACGATTAAACAATCCAAAAATGAGTTTTTTCAAAAAACTATTCAACAAGAATGAAAATAATAATCTAAATGATAATAAATCAACTTCCAGCAAAAAAGGATCAATCAAAAATCAAGATAATCAACAAAAAGAAATAGAAATAAAGATATTGGTGATAGGAGGAAATGAAACAGGAAAAAGTTCATTGATAAGGCGATATTGTTTCAATTTATTTTCAATGATTCATCAACCCACTATCGGTTAAAAAATATATATTTCAAAATTAGCTGAAAAATAAATAAATATTTATTTTATACAAATAATATCAAATATAGGCCTCGAATTGGTATATTCCGATCAAAAGACAATTGAAGATCCAACAAATCCAAAAAATCAAGTCAAATTTAGATTTTGCTTTTTGGAAATATCTCATTATGAAGTAAAAAAAAATAATGAACTAATTAATCTCTTTTATAATTTTTTACATTTAAATTTGTTCAATAAATATAATTTTTAAAAAAAAGAAATAGTAATAATTAAATAATTTTAATTTAAATTTTTCAGTTGAGAGGAATACATTTTTCAAAATTAATAAAAGAAGGCTTGTCGGGAATAATAATGGTCTTTGATTCAACAAACATTTCGACAGTTTCTGTAATAAAGAAATTTTCCATTTAAAAATTTATTATATTTAATTCTTTTAATACTATTCTTATTAATAGCAAGTGGATCAATGGAGAACGGAAATTCCAGACTCTGTGTTACAAACATACCACTATATAAATGAAAAGCAAAAAAAAATTTCTTTCAAATTTCCTTTTCTGTTGATTGGAAACAAATCAGACAAAGGTGTCTCCGTAATATCAAACAACGATCTAGAAAGTGTAAAAATAAATTTTATTTTAAAATATTTTTTATTTTTCATTTATATTTTCATATTTTCTATTTTTTGTTTTATTTTTTCATTTTTTCAATTTTTATTTTTATTTTTTTTATTTTTTATTTTTAATTGTATAACATTTTTAATTGTATAACATTTTTATTTTGTTTATTTTTACATTTTTTTATTTTTTGTTTAAAGTATGCAATAAAAGGAGGGTATTCTCATTACGAATTAATCAGTGTGAGATACTCAGACTCGAAAATAAAGGAAATGATGGACAAGTTGATGCCCACCTTCGTAATGAGACACTTCCTCTCCCACTACGCCCTCTCCCTCTCCAACTTTTCCAACAAAGAAATTTCGCCCAGAGAAAAAGACAACCTAAAAAAATATAACAACAGCGGAAATAAAAACAACAGCGGAAATAATTATGGCGGAACTAACAAAAACAAAGAAGAAGATTTTCTTGTCCCCTTTTCTTCTCTTGTTCCTTTTGTTTCTTCTTTTCTTTACGAGAGGGAAGATCAAGTTTTGGACAATACACCAAATGTCGTTACGAACACATCAAATACGAACAATAAAGATGGTTTTTCTGTCTTTTCTTTTTCTCCTGTTTTTCTCCAATACTCTAAAAACGAAAACATGAAAAATAAATACTCCTTCAACTCTTTCCTTCAAAAAAATAATAATTTCAACAATGTTAACAATAATTTTAAAAATGATCACAGTAGTTTTGATGATTCCTTTAAAAATGGGAACAAGGAGAACAACAGTGCCAACAAAGTCATTTCTGGTTCTGACAAGTTGAGTTCCAGCGGCAAGTTGGTTCCCGAATCTCCTCGAAAAGTTAAAAAAGAATCTTTCAAACAAAAAGAGAAAAAACTGAGAAATATCATGGTATCAAAAAAAAAAAAAATTATTTCCTTAAAAAAATTTGGTTTTAAAGATTTTTATTTTGTTAAAATTTATTTCATTTTATTAAATTTATTTCAATTTAAATTTATTTTTATTACTTTATTTTTATTAAAGATCATTTTAAATTTAATTAATTTTTTTTTATTTTTTAATTTTTTAAATATTTTTCATAAATTTAATTTTTGTTATTTATTACAATTAAGATTTTTTCGATATATTTTAATTCTTATTAATTTTTTTTAATTTTCATTAACATTTTAATTTAATTTTTTAATTAAAAAAAAAATTCAGAAAACAGTGAATGATTTTTACAGCAGATTAGAAATGAATTTGGAGGAGAGGATAAAAATGAGTAGCATGGGAGGAGAGATGGGAGAAGAAGAAAAAGAATTGAAACTTTTGAAGGGCGAGTGCGTCTCCGAGAAGAACCAGCTCACTCAATCCATCCTTTCTCTTTTTCTTTACCTTTCCAAATTGCAGTCTTCTTTTTCTGTTGGTAAAAAGAACAGCGGGAATATTTCTGATGTGAACAGCAACCTTAGTTTGACTATCAATAAGAATCCCAGTCTCACTATTTCTGGCAGTGGTTTGAATATTTATAATGATATCAAGGAAGATGAAAAAGAAATCATGAATGATAAAAAGAGTAAAAAAAAAAATTTTTATTTTAATAAAAATAAATAAATATAATCCTTCTTTTAAAAAAATTTTAAACTAATTTTTAAGTCAATAAAAAAATTTAAAAATAAATTGATCAAAAAAGATTTAAAAAAAAAGTTAAAATAATTAAATTTAAATTGATTAAAAAAATTTTTAAAAAATAATGTAACAAAGAATTTATTAAAAAAATTAAACATTGTTAATAAAAAAGAAATTATGAACGATAAAAAAGAAAATTGATCGAAAAATTTTTTTAAAAAATAATCATGTGACAAAGAATTTATTAAAAAAATTTTAACATTGTTAAATAAAATAAATTGTTTAAAAAAATATAAAATTTTAAAAATTAAAATAAATAAAATTAAAATAAAATGTCCAAAAAATGATTTAGATAACAGTACGTTAGAGAACAAACTGTTGGAGGAGAAAAAGATGGAGAAAATGAAAGATGCAAACAAGTACTTTTACTCCATTCAATCCTTCCTGTCCCAAAACATGAAAAAGTGGAAGAACCTCATCGAAAACATCGAACTGCGAAGCTCCATCCAACTGCACCTCAACCACCGTCTCCAAAACGACGACTTTGACATTTCATCCTTCTCCTCCTTTCCTTCATCAGACGAAGATGACGAAAACAATGATGATCCCTTTTCCATTCTTAATGAATATGAAAACTTTCACAATCAAAACAAGAATGGAAGTAATCTTGTTAATAAGGTTGATAGCGGCCAACAGCAGGGAATCGGAAGTCATCTTTTGGAGAAGAAGAGCAACATGGAGACTCTTTACAATGACAACATTTTCAGGGAGGATTTCGAGACGAAGGGGAGCGAGATCAACATTTCTTTCCAGCCGCAGCAGCAGGAGCAGGAGGAGGATCTTGGCGATCTCCACAACGAAAAGAACGAGGGAAACGTCAAAATAAACAACAAAAACTCCAACTATGATCTTATCAATGTTAAAGATGTTAATAATATTTATAATAACAACCAAAATAGTAATAACGATAAATACAATAGTAATAATAACAATAATAATAGTAATAATAGTAGTAACAGTAGTAACAGTAGTAATGGAGAAAATTTGAGTGGTAAACAATTGACGGGTTACACGAGTTACAACAACTCCATCTCTTTCCTTTCTTCCTTGCCTGTCCTCACTGCCCCATCCCTCTTCCACAACGACCATCCCTCCCCACCACCTCCCGATGATTCCTCCTCCCCCCTCTCCCCTTCCAACTCCGTCAATTCCACTTCATCTGTCAACAATTCTCTCAACAATTCTACGAATGGATCAAAAATGAATGGATCTAATGGTCTTGATTACATTAAAGGTGTTAATGGAGTCAATTCATCCAATGGTCTCAATTCTTCTTTGCCGGACATGTTCACCAAAGACAGGAAAGACAATCTTAACCGTTACAAGTCCCACTCCACCAGAGAGGACACCTATGGAAGCAAGAGCATACAAGATGAATGGAGCAATGATAGTCTCAACAGTGACAACAGCATAGATAACATTTACGTGAACAGTAGTGAAAGTACTCACTTTAATTATGATGGTAAAAAAAAAACCAATTTATTTCATTATTTTTACATTTTTATATTTTTATTCATTTTATTTATTATGAATTTTATTTATTTGACAATTTTTCTATTTTTTATTGATTTATTTTAATTTTTTTTTGATAATTTTAAATTTTTTTATTAATTTAATTTTTAGATTTTGGAAATTCTACAAGAAGTAGGTCAAGTTCTAAAGTTACTGGAGGAAACAGAAGAATGGGATTTGGTTTCAAAAAAGCAGGCAAAACACTCAGAAGCAAAAAAGGAAAGTCTGGCATTTATTCCAATGATAGTGCTTCTGTACAGGAGTCTTCTAACGATGACTTATGATCCTCTTTGATCCTTTCTTTTTATAAAAAATTTCTTTTTTTTTGTATTTAAAAACATTTATTTATTATTTTTTGAAGTTAAAAACAAAATTAAAAAAAACATTAATAAAGCTTAATTAAAAAAAATAAACCTTTGTTTCTTTAGAAACTGATTCTTTTTACTTTTTTACTGGTTTAAATCTATTTTTTTCTTTAATTTAATAAAAATAAAAAAAAATAAAAAAAATAAAAAAAAAATCGGCTTTTATCAAAAAAAAATAAATTCACAAAATGAATCCATCACATCAAAATGGTAAACATTCAAATATTCATTACCATCAATACTTTTCAAATTTGACACATAAATTCATCAAAACTATTCTCATTCATTAGAGGTAAACATTTTGGAGAAAATTAATTTGATTGGATTTGGACAACCAAAATTAACTTTCATATTCATTATATTGAAAAAAAATATAGGTTTATAAATTGTTATTGCAAATCATACCTAAATCTGAAGAAGGAAAACAATGGTATACAACAAATCAGATTAAAAAAAAAAAAATTTTATTGAAATAACCTAAATAATCTTTATCGACCACTTATTCTCATATATTTAACTTATCAATACATCCCCCATAGCCTCAATTTAATCATGAAAATGATACACAACATCTCCTCCAATTTGCAACAAGAAAAATTCAGAAAGATCTCCTCCGAAAATGAAAATTTCAAAACAAAAGTGTTGAAGATCCCATCCATAGAGAAGGCATTGACATTGATCGGATTTACCCTCCAAGATAAATCCTATGTATTCACCAAAGAAAACGAGATTTATCTTCAAACCAGTATGAATGGTCTTTCCTTGGGTAATCTTTAAAAAATATACCTGTTAGAAAAATTTTTTAAATGAAATTTCATTTTATTAAATAAAAATTATAATATATTAATCTTTTTTTTTTAATATATCTTTTTTTTTTTCGACAGCAAACATCTTTCTTTTTCCGCAAGTAACTTTCAATTTTTTTTTTTTTTAACTTTTTATTTTTATTTTTTCTGAAATTTTCTACAGCCAGTAGTGTTCGAGAGAATAGGATCTAAAAAGTAAAGTTTTAAATCTTTTTTAAAAAATTCTCATTCTTTTTCCTCATTTAGATATGACTTTCTTTCAAATAATTGCCTCTCCAAATTTCTGTACCAAGACAAGTAAAGAAATTTTTTTTATACATTAAATTATTTTTATTGTTAAATATTTTTATTATAAATTAATGTATTTTTTTCATTTTAATAAGTTTTTTTTTTTTTATTTTAATTATTTTTATTTTTTTATTTATTTTTGATTTTTTTTTTGTTAGGGAATGGAAGACCGTCCAACATTTCTATGAAGCTTCCAAATTCAGAGGAACCATTTATGAAGAAGAAGTTAGAATTGCTCTCGTAAAATATTCAAATCTACATTTTAAATATAAATTTTAAAAAAAAAAATTAAAAATTAGACACCGGAAGATGCTGCAATTTTATGTAAATTTTGTTTTTAATATTTTTAATTTGTTTAAAATTTTTTTCATTCACTTTTTTTTTTTATTTTTAGCAAAACAACTTGCGGAACATGTCAACCCTTCATTCCAAAAGAACAGAAAGAAAATAATGCTTAGGGGGTTGAGAGAAAAGTTTCTCCAAAACGAAGAAATGAAAGATGAGCTTTTATCCACTGGAAACTCTGAAATCATTTTCAATGATGTCAACTCTTTTTGGGGGTAAAAAACTAAAATTATATTCATATTTTTCTTCTTAAAAAAAATTTTTTTAAAAAAAAAAAGGAATGGAAGTAAAAAAATTTTTTTTTTCATCAAATTAATAAATTTATCAATTTAAATTTTTAAATTTCATGTACAGAAGATAAAGAAGGAAAAGAAGGACAAAATTTTTTGGGTATTAATTTCTTTTTTATTTCTTTTAAATTTTAATCATATTTTTTTTTTTATTTATTTTAAATTATTTTTTTTTAGGGAGAATTCTTGTTGATGTCAGAAACAAAATTAGAAATGGGACCTTCCAAATAGAGGATGAGATTTATTAAACTGAAACAAATTTTAATTAAAACAAACTTTTTTTTTCTTACACTTTTAATTTTTTTATTTTTTTTTATTAAATAATATTTTTGTTAATTGAAAAATTCAAAAATCTGTTTTGATGTGGTGAATCGAATCTCTTAGTTAACCTTTGTTCTTCATTGTTGAAATTTAGATTAAATTTGTTGAGATAAGCATTTATTCTTGAGATGTAACTAAATTTTTCGTTATTGTATTTTTTCTGCAAAATAGATAAAGAGATAAGCAATATAACCAGTATGAATAAGATCATGATAAAAAGTGGTGATTTATAGATTTTTATATTGTTGCTTATTCCCCAATATATCATCATTATTGCGGCAAATAAAACCACTCCAAATAAATATCTATATCCTTTCGATCTTTTGCTTATTAAATCATGTGTAAGTTTGATTTTATTCTCAAATATCTCCATATCCAAATTTTGATTGTTCATATTGATATTTTTAAACCCAAAAGTAAAGAGAAGTCTTATTTTACAAATATTATAAAAATAATTTTTTTGATTTTGTGAGATGAATCAAATTTTTTTTATTTCTTTCAATAATAATTTTGCAAAACCAATGTGGGAATTCCTTCAATAGGAATTATATTAATTTATAAAACATTGTTTTTATATACTTTAAAGTCCCAATAAACAAGTGGCAACATAATTGTGAAATATAAGTTTTTTGATTAATAGTTTATATATGCAAATACCTTAATTTTGCTTCAAAGCAATCCATTCAATAAAGAAAATATTGACCTCAATCAGTTTTTAATTAAATAAATGGATAAATCAAATGAAGAATCAGAATTGTTTAAGAAGAAGAGATGGTTTTCACAACTGAAAATCTAATGAAAATTAAAATTTGTTAATCTTTTTCAGTTCAAAAATATCCTCCTCAACGGGAAATGAATTTTGTTTTAATTTGGATGATGAGAATGGATTTATAGTAAATTCGTTTCCTTAATCTTAATACTGAAGATATTTTTTTCATAATTTTCAAATTAGCACACATAATTAAAAAATTTAATAAATTAAAAAAAGAAAAGGACTCAATTTCAAGAAAATGAGTGATAATAAATTTGTTGATTTACCTATATTAATTAGCGAAAAGCAAAAAACACCTCAAATTTCATATTTGACCAATGGTGTATCATTTTTGAAGAATAAATTTCATAAGAAATCAAAATCAATAATTAAACTTTTTGAATTCTCCTATTTGAAATGGGATAAAAGACAAAGTAAAAAAAATATTTTCAGATTTTTTTTTTTTTGATGTTTAAAACTTTTATTTTCAGTTCCTGTTGATTCATTGGTTGAAGTAAGAAAAGGACATTTCACTGCCAAATTCTTATCGAATTCATCAATTAATGGTAAAAAAAAAAAATTATATATAGTATAATTTGAAAAAAATTTTAATTTATTTTCTCAATTAGAAAATAACTGCATCTCATTGATCTATAAGAAAAACGATCACAATTTGGGAATTTATGATATCAAATCGCTCGATTTGGAATTTGAATCAAAGGAATTGAGAGATAAATGCGTGGAATCCTTGGAATATCTCATTGAATTGAATAAAGAGATTTTGGGAGATGTAACGTAAAAGAAAATTTCCTTCTTTTTAAAAAAATTTATAAATATCCTTGAAAGAGATTCTCCAAATGCAAAATCGGAGAATCTCCTTGAAAAAATAAATCAAATTTCTATTGAAATTTTTAATTTTCTCTTCTTTTTATAAAAGTGAATTATCAAGAGTATGGAGAACATTCGAAAAAGAAAAATTGAAAGAGAAAGATGTGAAGAAATTGTTCGAATTGTTGAATTTCGATGTCTCATCAAAAGAGGTGGAGAGATATTTGAAGCAATATGACGAGAATGGAGACAATCTATTGGATTTCAGCGAATTTGTATCGATGATATTTGTTTTGAAGGAGAGAAACTCCTTGGTTGATATCTATGATAAGCTTAGACTCGATGATCCTAAGAATCTCCAGCTCTTCTTGAAGGAATCACAAAGAGAAGAAGTGAGTTTGCAAGAATGTGAGAGGATAATCAGACAATACAAGACTGGAAGCAAATTTGATAAGCTGGGATTCCAACAATACATGTTATCAGAGGAGAACAACGTGATGGATCCTAAATATGGTTCGATCTATCAGGATTTGAATCATCCTTTGAACCATTACTTCATCGATTCCTCCCATAACACATATCTCTCTGGACATCAGCTAAAGGGAGAATCTTCTATCGAGATGTATTCCTCGGCCTTGAGAAGAGGCTGCAGATGTGTCGAATTGGATGTATGGGATGGGGAGAAGGAGCCTATGATCAAACATGGCTATACCCTCACTTCCAAAATCAATTTGAGAGATGTATGCAAGGTGATTGCAAGAAATGCCTTCATTTCAAATCCATATCCCGTCATTTTGTCCATCGAGAATCATACCACCAAGGTACAACAAGATATGATGGCGGAGATTTTCAAAGAGACGCTAGGACATCTGCTTGCTTCTCCCTCCATCTTGAGCAATGCCACTGCACTTCCTTCGCCTAAAGCTCTCCTCAATAAAATCATTTTGAAGGGAACAATGTTCAGCACACCTCTCATTGATCCTAACCAAATCAAAGAGTTTCAAGAAAAAAAGGAAAAGGGAGAGATTGTTGTTGAAGAGGACTCTTACGAGGAGGAAATTGAGGAGGATGATGAAAACGAGAAGGAAGAAAAACATCTCACCAAAGACAAAAAGAGCCCTGTCACCAATGAAAAGAAGAAGGGTTTCTTTGAGAAGAAAAAACACAAAAAGGAACAAAAAAAAGGGAGTCAAAAAGAAGTCCCTAACCCCAAAGGTAAGGAGAAAATCAGCGAAGAGTTAGCCAAACTCATCTTTTTGAAGAGTGCTGGTTTCAGAGGTTTCGAAGTTTCGAGCAACAACAAACCCCACGAAATGTGCTCCTTTTCAGAGGGAATTTTGGAGAAGGGACAAATCGAACTTCACCAAAAATACAACGAAAAACTTTTGTCACGCATTTATCCAAAGGGCACCCGTTTCGACAGCTCCAACTATGATCCAATTCCTCATTGGGAATGCGGAAGTCAAATTGTCGCTCTCAATTACCAAACAAGTTCCACCCCCATGAAGTTGAACAGAGGAAAGTTCAGAGAAAACGGGAGAATCGGGTATGTTTTGCAACCTAGATACCACTCCACCAAAATCTCTTTCCCTTACAAAAAACTCAAGATCTCCAAGCTCAGCGGAAGACAATTTCCTCGCTCGGGAGAAACCTCCGACCCTTATGTTTCCATCTCCTTACACGGTGAAAAAAGGGAGCAAAGTTTCAACACTTCTGTCGTTGACAACAACGGTTTCAATCCTGATTGGGAGAAGGAAGTTTTTCAGTTTGACATTGAGAATGCTCCTAACTCTCTCCTCCTTTTTGAGGTGAAGGACAAGGATTATGTTGGACATAAGAACATGGGTCACTTTGCCATCCCTATTCATTGCGTCCGTCCTGGTTATCGTATCATCTTTCTTGAGGATTCTTTGGACAATCGTATCCACAAGGGTGGTGCCAATCTTTTTGCTCTTTTCGAGTTTTTTTGAAAGAACAAAGTTGAATAAAATACAAATAATTTTTAAATTTTTGTTTTTTGTTTTCATTTGATCATAACAAATGAAATGTTCTTCTGATATCTGTTGTTTGAATATTCACCAAAAGTTGAAAGAATATTCAAAAACACAAAAAAAAAAGGGAGTTAAAATTTTCAATGTCATTTATAAAGTTTAATAATGGAAAGATTATTCCAGCTTTGGGTGTTGGAACTTGGAAGATTCCAGGAAATGTGGGTATTTTAATTTCAAAAAAAAAAACAAATTCATAAAACTCTTTTTTTTAATTTCATATTAAATAAATATTTGTAGTTGGCCAAGTGATCAAAGATTCAATCAAGATAGGATACAGACGTAATTTAATACTTTTTTTTTTTTGTGTTGAAATATACCTTGAAATGCACTATCATTGAAATAAAATGAAAATATAGATATTGATTGTGCACATATATATGATAATGAAAAACAGATAGGAGAAGCATTGAAGGATGTATTGAAAGAGGTGAAAATATAATAAAAAAAATTTTAATATTAAAATTAAATAAAAAAATATTTTAAAAGGTGAAAAGAGAAGAACTTTTCATAACATCCAAATTGTGGAACAGGCACGACTATTTTTTTTTTTTATGTGTTTTTTTTTTATTAAAATTTTTCAATCAAAAAAGTTACCACGAAAAAGAAAGAGTGGAGGAAGCAGTGAGAATTACTTTACAAAATTTGGGATTGGAATATTTGGACTTGTATTTAGTGCATTGGCCTATTGCATTTGGTATTAATAAAAAAACTTTTTTTTCGTTCTTTTTATTTTTCCAATATTTTATTTAAACCTTTTTTGATTTTTAACTTTTATGTTTTTTTTTTAAATATTTTTCAGAATTTTAATTTATTTCATTTATTTTTATATGTAAATAATTTCATTTATTTTTCGAAATTTTTTATTTTTATTTTTATTTTTGCTATTTTTTTATTTTTTATTTTTTTAATTTTTTCATTTTTTCATTTTTTTTATTTTAATTTTTTCATTTTTATTTTGCAAAATATTATTTTTTGATATTTATTTTTTAAACTTTTTATTATTTTAATTTATTTTTCCAAATTTATTATTTTTTATTTTATATTTTATGATTTTTTATTTTATTTTTTATTTTAAAAATTATTCTTATTATTTTCATTAATTTTGTTTTTATTTTTTTTGTTTTTTCATCCTAATTTTTATTTTTAGGATATGATACCAAAAACTTGAGTGTCATTGATTTGAGAGGCAAAGATTTCAACGTGAAGCCAGAGTACATCGATGAAGTTCCCATTTCTCAAACTTGGGAAGCAATGGTAAAAAAAAATATGGAACAAAATAAAAATAAAATTATGTTCAAAAGGAAAATCTCGTTAACAAAGGATTGGTAAAATCTATTGGTAAATTTTTTGTTTTTTTAGTTTTTTATTATTTTTAATTTTTTTGTTTAATTTTTTATAAATTTTTTATTATTTTTCATTTTTTTGTTTAATTTTTTTATTATTTAATTTTATAAATTTTTATTTTTTTTATTTTTTTAATTTTATTCAATTTTTTATTTAATTTAAAAAAATATTATTTTTTCATTTCATATTTTTCATTTTTTTTTTCAGTTAATTTTATATTATTTTTTTATTTTTTCATTCTATTTTTTATTTTTTTAATAGGAGTGTCCAACTTTACCAAATCACATTTGAAGGATTTGCTTGAAACAGCCAAAATAAAGCCTGTTTGCAACCAGATAGAACACCATCCTTATCTCCAACAAAAGGATTTGGTCCAGTACTTTGAATCCTTTGATATCAAAATTGTTGCATATTCTCCTCTTGCACAAGGTAAATTATTTTCTTTATTTTTATATTTATTTTTATTTTTATTTTTATTTTTTTATTTTTTTATTTTTATTTTTTTCAAGGAAGACAAAAAGAACCTCCTCATTTGATTGATTCTAAAGAATTAAAAGAGATTGCAGAATCTTTAGGAGAAAACATTTCCACCACTCAAGTTATTTTGAGGTAAATAATAATGAAATAATGGACATGTCCAAAATTTACAACTTTATTTTAATAATTTTTTTTAAAAGATGGATGACACAGAAAGGAAAAATAGCCATCCCAAAATCAACTTCTTTCGAAAGACTGAAAGAAAATTTTGAGTCACAATCTTTTACTTTGTCTGAACAGCAAATCAATGTGATTGATTCCCTTGATTGCAATAAAAGACTTTTGTTTGGTTGGATCAACAACCAATTCAAAGAAACTCATTTTTAACAAGAAAAAACAAAAAAAGTTTCAGGAAAATAAATTGAAAAATTTAAGAAAAATTTGTTTTAATTTTTATTTTTTCTTTTTAATATTTTTAGATTCTTTTTTGATAGTCTGCTTTCTTTTTTTGGGAGTTTCATCCACATCCTCCTTGTCATCATTCTTTTCCTTCTTGACTTTTTTGGTCTCCTTCTTTACAGGCTCCTTCTTAATGGTAGTTTTTTTGATTTTTTTAGATTTTTTCTCCTCGCTATAATTGTCCTCTTCTTCTTCAATAACTTGTTCATCAATCTGAATTTCCTCACTATCTTCTTCTTCTTTAATTTTTTTGGAGATTTTTTTAATTTCTTTTTTGACATTTTTTTTGACATCTTTTTTTTTTTCTGATTTTTTTGCTTTTTTTCCAATTTCCAATAAACCGTGATATAAGGCTGCCTTGGTAAGTTCCTTGTACATCGCACCCTCCTTCTTTATTTTCACGCCAGTTCGAGGGCTTACAAGTTTGTCCTTCATCCATGTTTTCACTTCTTCTATCGTGTATCTATATTGAGGAGGAACTCCACCCCCTAAAAATATTTTTTGAAATAAAAATTTAATAAAAAAAAAATTTAATAAAAAAAAAATTTAATCAAAAAAAATTAAAAAATTTAAATAAAAAAAAAAAAAATCACCTAAATCAGAACAATATTCTACTGTCAATTTTTCTCTATCTTCCAATGGTATTTTTACCAATTTTTTTAAAGTTCTTTTTAAAAGTATATTAATTTCAATCTTTTCATTATCATTTTTTTTACCTAGATTTTGCGTAGTATCCATCGTCGTTTGATTGTATCCAAATGTACCCATATTTGAGAAACTCTTTCTCTTCTTTTGTTTCAAATTTGAAGAGGGGATCGTAAAAATCAGGGTATTTTTTCACCAAACAAGACATGTGGCTCAAATGGAGAGGTTTCCAAGAAAACCACCAAGGAAGTTCAACCTTTTCTTCATCTTTTTTTTTTTCAATCAAATATTTTAATAAAAAAAAAAAATTTGATAATTTCTAAGAATTTATAATTTTTCATTTCAATAAAATAACACCTTTTAATAGAATGTATTGATTATTTTTAATCTATCTGCCATTTAAATCATTTATTTTTTTTTACCTATATCTTCGTATATTTTCATATTATTTTTATATCCTCTCAATACCCATTCCCGAACGCAACAATTGAAATAAAGCTTCAATGCATCAACATGTCCTATCCATATTTTTGAGATTAAATTTAAGAAGGAAAGTTGTGAGGTAAATTAAAATTTTGAAAAAAAAAAGAGGATATTTTTATTTTCTCTTCAAATTTACCTCTCCACATTTTTATTACAGGATGTGTTTTCCATGAATCTTCTTTTCCTGTGAGGATGTTGATTATCTGATGTGCTTCCACCCTTTGTTTTCCCAATCTTTTATAATCCAATTTTTTCATCACTAATTGAGGTGTATTCTCGAAGATGAATGTATTTACCATTTAAATGAACCTTTTTGTACTATTTGCCGCTTTTTTTATTTTTTATATATATTTAATTTTGTATCCTTTTAAAGAAAACAACATCATGACAACAAAAAAACGAATTTCTTTCGTTTGCTTTCGTAATGAAAGTGTTTTTTGATTTAAAATTAAAAGAGAATTTTTATGAAAATAAAAAATCATCTAATAAATCAATATTTGAACTTATATGTGATAGATTTTAAGTCAGAATTTCAAAAATGATAAGCCAAGCAAAGTAAATTTTTAAAATTTAAAAAAAAATAGTTGATAAAATCATGCAACAAAAATCATACAAAGACAAGTTGTTATCATTTGCCATATTAAAGAACAATGTCATTGATCTATTTGAGAAATTCAAGATTACAAAACAAGAGAAGAATAATATCTCTGTAATAAATTAATTTTCTATATAATCCTCTTTGATTAAATCAATACCAAATAAATGATAGGTTGAAATGAGGAATAATTCATCATTCCAAAGAATAACACCCAAAATCATTACAGGAAAAAATATCAAAAGAAATAAAATTTCAAACATAATATCTTTCGCAAAAAGAATTGGAAATCCAATTAAGATGGAAAAGATAGAAGAAATTGATGTTAAGACATTATTTGAAAAAAATAATAAAGGATTAGAGATAAATCTTGATAATCACATCAATCTCCCCATTCTTGAAAATCATCAAAAAAGAAAGTTTGTTTACAATGAAAATTTGATCAATCCAAAGAAAAATAAGCATTCTCCATTCAAAAGACCAAAAAAAGCAAAAAATTATTTTAAATTTAAATTTCAAAAATATTTATTTCAATTTTTTAAACTTCTTGGCAGATAAATGAGAATCATGGTTTACTTGAAAAGCATTTAGAAACTGATTTTAATAGAAATGGTTTTCGTGATGACAAGGTAAAAGAAGATATAACTGTAAATAAGAAAAAGACAAAGAGTGAAAACGAACAGATTTTTACAAACAACAGCTCTTCAAAAAAAAGAAAAATTGGAGAAATTCCATCAAACTAAAAATCTGAAAGAAAAAAAATTTTTGAAAAAGAAAAAAGAAAAAGAAAGCATTTTTGTATATTAAAAAAATTTTCTTAATCATTCATCTTACGAAAAAAATTGTGTTGTCAAGATCTTCATCCTAAAAAAAATATAATAAAAAAAAAAAAATGAAAAGCAAAACAAAAGAAAAAAAACCAAGCAGAGGAGGAATTCCTTTCATCAAAATCTCCTTGCTTTTGATTGTAATTGCCTTCCTCGTGTATATTTATATTGATTCTCAAGAAGTTGTTGTGGATTCAGGTGCCATCCTGGTCACTGGTGCATCATCTGGATTTGGGAAGAGATTTGTATTTGATTTTGCAGATAAAGGTTCAAGGAAAAATACAAAGAAATTTATTTAAAACACGTTAATAAAAAAAAAATATATATTTTATATTCTTGTCGAAGAGATATTCAATATAATTTATTGATTTAGATATAATCTCATTCAATGTCAAAAAATACTATCTATCCATCAAATAATTTCCAAAATATTTTTTTTTTTTGTTCACTTAACAATGATAAACTAAAATATCAATTTAATTTCTTTGAAAAAAAAAAAAAATTTAAGGTTTCCATGTTTTCGCAGGAATCAGATCACAAAAAGATGTGGATTCTATGAAAGAAGAAATTAAAAATCACAAGAACAAAGAAAGAATAATCCCAATATTGTTGGACGTGACATCAAACACCCAAGTAAGGGAGTCTGCTTCTTTCATCCAAAAATTTTTAATTAAAAATAAACTTGAGTTTGTTTCATTGGTGAACAACGCGGGAATAGCAATGACTAAACCAGTGGAATATGTTGAAATTGAGAGTGCACAAGTAATTTTTTTTTATTTTAAATTATTTTATTTGAAATAATTTTATTTTTTAATCAATTATTTAATTTTGTTTGTTTCTAAAAAATAAAGTTTTTAAATTTTAATTAAATTTAAATTTATTTTAACATTTATTTTAACATTTTTATTCATTTATATTTTTTAGAAACTTTTTGATGTAAACTTCTTTGGGGTGATGAAAATGGTAAAGACTTACTTGCCCATTTTAAAGAACAGCAAAGCAAACAAGAAAACAATCATTCAAATCAGCAGCATCTCTGGCATCATTGCAATTCCTTATACCTCTGTCTACTCAGCTTCCAAGCACGCATTGGAAGCATACTCTGACGCTCTTCGTGCTGAAGTAAAGCAGTTTGACATTGATGTTGTTTCAGTAAAAACAAATTTAATTTTTTTTTTAAATTTTTTTTAATTTTTTTACTTTTTAATTTTTTTACTTTTTAATTTGTTATTTTATTTATTTTTTATTCTTTTATTTTAAAAGATCGAACCAGGATATTTCAAAACAGAAATTTCAGAAAATGCTAAAAAATTGGACACGAAAGTTCTTGACAAAAATGATGAAAGAATCAATAAGTTCTATCCTAAATTCTTTACTTTTAGGCCTGATCCCAACTCCATGTAATCAAAATTTTAATTTCTAACTTCTCTTTTATTTTTTTATTTTTTTTTATTAATTTTATTAAAAAGACCTGATTGTCAACCAGTTGTGGACATGACTTTTAATTCTATTGTCCAAAAGAGAAGTTGGCCAACTCAGGCAGTGGGAAATGAAAAATATATTGTGGGAGTTCTCAACTTGTTTCCTCGTTTTGTTTTGGATGTTGTTAGATACTTGCGTGTTTGAATCAATTTTTAAGATTAAATATTTTCTTTGAAAATAAATTATTGTTTTGAAGATTCTTTTTCTTTTTCGATAATTAAGAAAAAATAAATAATTGAATAAATAAAAAAATAAAAAATGAAATCAGTTGATAATTTTTTGATTGTATTCTTTTTGATATTTTCATTCAATCGAGTGAATGGTGATGGTTGGAGCCCCAAGTAATTATAAATCAATGATTAATTTTTTATAATATTTTAAATCTCAATGATTAAAGAGCAGGTAATTTTCAATATAAAATCATTCTCAATTTATGATCACTTATTCTCATTATCACCTATTAATTTTTGCTTTGCTTAAGGTCATGTGATTATGTTTGCAGGAAATTTGAATGATTTAAATCAAACAGAATGGTTATATAGTGATGGAAGATTTATTTCGTCACAAAATTATTCTCTTCTTGCTCAGAGGATAAGTAAAAACAATTTATTTTATTTTTATGAAACATTCGTCAAAAAGAAATTAAATAACGAACTGATAAAGATTAATTATTTTTTTTATTTTCATTATTTTTAATTTTTTAATAAAGGTATGTTTCAAATTGGAAGGGATTTATATCTTCCAGATTTAAGAGCGAGGATGATAAAATCAGCAGGATTAAGAACGAGGATCAGTGAAGATTCTTTTGGGCAGTCAGGAGGAGTAGAATTCATCAGGCTATTTTCTGAAAATCTTCCGTCTCACAATCACCAAGTTCTTGCATCAAATAGTGTTGGAACACAAAATTATCCAAGTAACAAAAATTTTTTTTTTTTTTATTTTTTCATTTTTTCTTTTTTCATTTATTTATTGTATCATTTTTTAAATATTTTTTTATTTTTCACTTTTTTAAAAAAGATTTTCCTGCTGCGATACCAAACAATAACTATTATACGAACACTAGCAACAATTTAACAATAAACCAGATGACAGATTCAACTGGTGATTGTTCTTCGGTAATCTTTGATTTCTTTAAAATAATAAAATAAAATTTCAATAAATTTAAAATAAAATAAATTTAAAATAATTTTTTTTTTAAATTTAAAAAATAAGAGTTAAAATATATTAAATGATTTGTTATTTGGTAAAAATAGTTTTCAATTATACAACCATTCGTAACATTGAGATACATCATTGCAATAATAGATGAACCAACAATACCAATAGGAAGTGTATTTGAGTACATGGGAAATGATTTTTCTCTTTTGTCTTCTCAATGGAGAATGTGTAATGGAAGTTTGTTTAGTAATGATCCTTCTCTTTGTTCCAAAATTTCTGAATTCAGTTCTAATTGTCTCACTCCTGATTTGACTGGCAAAAAAAATTAAAAAAAAATTGAAAAATGAAAATGAACTAAATTGTATTTATAAGATTTACCAAAAAACAATAAAAATTAAAATACTAACAAAAATTATAAAATAAAAAATAAAATAAAAAAATCAAAAAAAAAATTATTATAAACTTTAAATTACAAAATAATGTGATTAAATTAAAATAATAAAAGGAAAAGCCGTAGTTGGAGAAGGGCAATTTTCGGTTGGCAGATATACAACCAACAATTATACATTTGGGAGTACTGGAGGAGAAGATTCCATTTCTCTTAATTCTTCTCATCTCCCCTCTCATTTTCATGAATCTTATCTCATTTCTGATCTTCCTCCCTCTCAGTCAACACCCAATCAAGCATATTTTGGGAATGATTCCGTTTACTGTGGAGTTCCTGACATCGAAATCGATATTTTATCCAATACTGGTATCATTTTTTTTTTTATTTTTATTATCATTAATTTTTTTTTTTTTTTTTTTTACATCGGATTTAAAATTTTTTTGATTTAAATAATCATTCGTTTAAAAAATTTTATTTTTATTTTTTTAAAATGTTTTTAAAATCAAAAAATTTATTCGTTTCATTTTAAATATCAATAAATTTTTGGAACATTATAAATTATTTTTTTTGTTTTTCTTTGATTTTAGGAAACGGACAATCTTTTAGTGTTGTAGGACCTTCATTTGGAGTTAATTTTGTAATAACAACAGTTCCATTAAAAAAAATTTATGATTCTGCAATAATAATAAACTCTGCATTTAATGATGATGAAAATCCTTTAATGTTGAAAATGAACGGCACTTCTTACGAAAGAATCCTCTACCCTCTTCTCAATTCTTCTCTTCCTTCTTCTTTCTTTCCAAACAACTCTTTCTTTACTTTGACTGATTTAAAAGGAAGATCTTCCGTCGGTGTTTCTTCTTTTAATTCTGTTGGCACTTTATTTGGAGATGGTTTTTTTTTTAAAAAAAAGTTTTAATTTAATTTATTTTTCAAGAATTTTTTCACTATTTAATTCTTCTTTTGATTCTTTTTTTCAATTAATTTTATTTTTATTTTTATTATTAATTTTTTTATTATTTATTATTATTTATTTTTATTTTTATTATTTATTTTTATTTTTATTATTTATTTAATTTTTAATTTTATTTCGCCTTAGAATCTCATACCTTAACAATCAACGAAATGCCACCCCACTCTCATAGCATGTCAGCATGTTCATTGCCTGGTTCTTCAATTTTAGGAACACAATCAAACACTTATTTGTCTTCCTCTCGAGGATCCATTCAATCACGTAATTATGGCATTAATAATGATATTAACATGGAACCTAAAATTATTTCTCTTGTTGGTAAATATCTGAATTTTCAATATTTTGGAATCTTTATTTTTATTTTTTCTCTTATTTTATTTAAATTTTATTAATAATAATTTTAAACCATTTTAATTAATTAAATTTTTTTTTTTTCCCAAACAATTGTTAGGCGACAATCAACCTTTTAGTTTAGAAAAACCTTATTTAACACTTTATAAATTTGTCACTGTTGGTTCGTATAATTGTTTGTATGATGGTATAATTAATTTAAATAATTTATTTCTTTTCTTTCAATTTCTACATTTTCTCAAAATTTAAAGTTCCAAATTGTAATTATTGTGATCAAAACAATGTTTTTTCAGTGAATACATCTCAAACGAATGTTACATGCGAGAAAACAGGAAATAGCAACACTAATGATGATTTTGTTTGGATTTTTAGAAATAAAACTTCCAATGTTTTTTANAAATAAAATAAATAAAATAAATAAAATAAATAAAATAAATAAAATAAATAAAATAAATAAAATAAATAAAATAAATAGTTTTAAATAATTTTAAATAATTAAGGGAAGAAGGTATTATTTATTTTCAATTCTACCTTCTACTTCCATTCCTTCAAAGATATTAAAATCAACAGCATGGTGATGTGTTTTTGCAGAAATTGTCCTTTTTGCTTTATAATCCCATATTACTATCTTTTTTTTATATTTTAATAAATATATTTTAAAACAAATAAAAATAAAAATATAATTTAATAATTAATAAAAATTTATTTTAAAGAAAGAATACATCTGCATCACTCCCTATTCCTATATGCCCTTTTTGAGGATAAATGTTAAATATCTTTGCTGCATTGGTACTTGTTACTATATTTTAAAAATAATAAAAATAAATGAAAAAGAAAAACTTTAAATAATGAAAGGAAAAGTAAAGAAATAAGTGAAAAAAAAATATAAATAATTCAAAGAAATAAGAGAAATATAAAAAATAAAGAAATAAGAAAAATATAAATAAATAAATATCAATAATCAAATAAATAATCAAATAAATGAAAAGAATTAAGTAAAAGGGAAAAGTTAAATTAAGTAAATGTATATAAATAATGAAATAAATATATAAATAATCAAATAAAGTAAAAGGGAAATAAAGTAAAAGGGAAATTAAAAATGTAAAAAGAAAAGAAAGAAAAAAGAGGAGAAGAGAGAGGGAGGGGAGATACCAGAAACAAACTGGGAAGGAGTGAGGACACCATTAGAAACACCTTTTGTCCAAACAATCGACATTCTGTCTTCAATACCATTCACACCATTAGGGATTCTCGTGAAATCATCTTTTCCCATCGCCTTTTGATCTCCATTAAATGTACAATTATCTGTCCCCACACAATGTAAATCCCCTATTTTTCATTTTCATTATAAATATCAAATAATAAAAAATAAATAAATAATAATAAATAAATAATAAATAATAAAATTGGACATTTTTTTGTTTATTGTTTTTTGTAAGTATTGAAAATATTTTAATAAAGAGAATAAAGATGATTAAAGAGATTAAGATTACCAGTAGCAAGTAAAGACATTAAATAATCTTTTACTGTTGGGTCAGGTCTTAGTGGTGGTCTTTTTTTTTTGTTTCAAAAGAAATGAGTAAATTATTTAAATTAAATAAAAATAATCTAAAATTTTGTAAATGATAATTATTATTGAAAATAATGATTAAAATTTAAAAATAGATATGATTAAAATAATTAAAAATAATTTAAAATGTAATTATAAAATGTAATTAAAAAAAATAATAAATATTTAAAAATATTTAATTATTTAAAAATAAATAATTTGTACCCCATAACATAAGCAGAGGCATATCTCCAATCATGATGCCAACAATGAGCTAAATAAAATAAAATTTAATTTTATTAGTAATGTTCTAGTTTATTAAAACACCAGTAATGTTCTAATTTATTAATAAAAGTATTATTTTAATATATCAATAACAACAGTAATATTTTAATTTATTAATATTATTTTAATTTACTAATAACAAAAGTATTAAATTTATTAATAATATTTTTTTGTTTTAAAATATAATTTAACAGTTAGTTATCATTTGTAGAAAAAATTTAAAAGTTTGACTTACTTCCATCAATCCCTATTAATATTATTATTTTTTTTTAAAAAAAGAAAATTCAAATTAAAATTAATAAAAGGAAAAGAAAAAGAATACCCAATCCTGCTGCTATAGGTTCTCCCTTTTTTATTTAATTTATTATTTAATTTATCTTTTATAATTTAAATTACTTTTATATTTTGTGAATAACTATTTTTTTTATTTTTATTTTTAATGGTTATTATTTTTAATTTTTATTTATTTCTATTTTTTTTTTTTTTAATGTTGGGATTTTTCTTTACAAAAACACGGACACCTCTTTTTCTTCCCTCCACTATTTTATTAGCAGATCCTTTACTCATCACATGAACTACGTACAATGGTGTGTTAACTATTTTAATAATGAAAAATGATGTAAAATAAAGCAGGTATAATAAATAAACAAATAAATGATTAAATACATAAAAAGTAAATGAAAAGTAAAATAATAAAGTAAAATAATAAAGTAAATTAATAAAGTAAATTAATAAAGTAAATTAAAGTAAATTAAAGTAAAATAAAGTAAAATAATAAAGTAAATTAATAAAGTAAATTAAAGTAAATTAACAAAGTAAAATAACAAAGTAAAATAATAAAGTAAAATAATAAAGTAAAATAAATTAAAAACTAAACAAAAATACCTGTTTCTGCTATGGTTATCGCTCTAAATTTAGGAAATTCATATTAATTTACATTTATTATTATTTTAAATTTCTTAAAATTTGTTTTTTTTTATATATTTTAAATTTCTTTAAAAATGTATTTATTTTTTTATTTATTTTTATTTCGTATTTTATTTTTTATTTAAAATTTTTTATTTTAAATAAAGGGAGATTTTTTTTGTTTAAAAAAGGGACCTATTAGTGGCTTCAGCTTCAATGTGTTCAGGTCTACTCAATTCATGACCTTCTGGTCCTGTTATTCCCAATGACAAACATTTTTTTTGTCCTGCGAAAAATAAATTTAAATTAATTAAATACCAAAAAAACAAATTAAAATAAATAAAATAACAAAATAATCAAAATTTTTTGAAAAAATAAAGAAATTAAATTTATAAGAAAAGAACCTTCATGTACTAAATCTCCATTTTCAGCATGTACTATTCATTTTATCAAAGAAATTTTATTTAGTTTTAAAAATGGAAATGAAATATTTGTTAAAATTCAATAATAAATAAATAAATAACAATAAATAAATAACAATAAATTATAAAAATAGTAATAAAAATAAGAATAAATAAATAAATTGGATTAAAGTAGATTTTTTTTAAAATAATTATTTTTCGAAAATACCTTGTGCCAATGCTCCTATTTCTTTGCACTTTTTAAATACTTCTATCATTTCTTCATCATTCAACATGAATACTCCTACCCAAAAAAAAAGTTTAAAAATAAAATATATTAAATAGTAAAAGTTAAATAAAAAAGTAAAAGTATACTTTAAATAAAAAATAAATAAAAATAAAAATTAAAATAAAATAAATTATAAATAAAATTTAAAAATAATAATTAAAAATAAATTCATATAAAAATTCATATATAAAAATTGAAAAATAAAATTTTTTTGGAACCCTTGTAAGCCATGAACATTTTGTAACTGTTGACACCTTTTTCTCTGCTTAAAATTTCCATTTCTTTGGCAACACTTTCAGACCACCAAGTGACGGCGACATGAAGACTGTAATCAGTGTTTACTTTTTCATCTGCCCATCCTCTCCATTTTTCATATGCTTCCAACAACGATTCTCCTTTTGAAGGAATAACAAAATCTATCAACATAGTTGTTCCTCCTGCCACCTTTTTTTTTTTCAAATAAAATTTAAATTAATATTCTCCCATTTAATTAAAATAACTAAATAATTTCTTTTTAATTATAATCTTCTTTTTTGATTGAATTTGTGATAAATGCGATACTTATATGAAATATCTCTTCAAGATCATCTTTTTAATTTTTTTTCAAATGGTTTTCATAAGATTTTAATAATTTCTTACTCCTGCTTGAGTTGCAATGTCAAAATCATCAACAGAAACAGTACCCATGAAAGGAAGTTCTAAAATTAAAAGTTTTGTTTTCAAAAAATGTTATTTATGATCTCATTTTTTCTTACGTGCATGTGTATGAGGATCAATTCCACCTATATTTTCATAATTTAATTTCCAAAAAAGATCATATATTCAGAAGTACCCGGAATAACCTATTCATTGATTTTATGATTGATAGGAAAAAAACTTGAGGAAAATAGAGTATAATTTTACATATTTGTCTGTTGCATCAACTATTTCAACATTATTTGGGACTTTCAAATTCAATCCAATCTCTTTAATTTTTCCGTTTTCACAATAAACATCTGCTCTAAATTGTCTTTATTTTTTGAAAGATAAATTTAAATCTTGTTTTGAATTACTAATCAAATACCTATCCGAATTCACAACAATACCACCTTTGATCAATAAAGGATTTGATCCATTATTATTTATTTCCATTTTTTCCAATTAAAATTTTTTTTTTAATATTTTTTCTTAAAAGGATCTTCTAATTGATTTATGTCAAATTGGGAGTGAGACGTGATTTAAATCTCTTTCATTTGGATAAATCTTTGATTAAATAAATTTGTTAAATAAAAATATAAAAAAAATTCCTTTGTTGATCAAATTTTTTACAAATATCCTTCATTTCAAAAATGAGCACTCAAATAGATCTATCAAGGAATTCATATAATTCAACAATGATGTTGGAAAAGATTAAATCATTGACACAATCTTGCATTCAAGAATTATATAAGACTATTACCAATATAAGTAATACTTGCAAGCAAATATCATCTATAAATGAAATAAGGATATACGATTCATTAGTGAGACTCTTGATTAGACTCACAAAAGTAAATTATTTTTAAAAACCAATCAAAAATATAAGAAAAATTCAAATAAAACCCAATAAAATACAATATATCAAATTCATTTAACATAGGTGATTGAAAATCTGCCTGGTTCTGGTGTTCCCTTCAATAAAACACCAACGAATCCGAATTTAAATGAAGAAGAGAATAAATTGATTATATTTCATAATTTTGTTGAAACATTTTGTCATGATTTGCATGGAAAATTACAATCTATCTCTGAAAATTTAGAATCATATACCCAAGAAATACTTTTAAAATATGTTAGAGTAATCAAAACACTTCATGAGGTTTGATTCTTTCCAAATAAAAAAAGCAAATTTTATACTTTATTAAATCCTTTCACATTTAAATCTCCATTCCATTTAAATTTAAATTTAATTTTTTTAATACCTCTAATATCAATCTCTAGCAACTTCAAGATGCATTCAAAAAGAGTAGCAGATTAGGAGTTCATCAGATGACCAATTTTTCGATGCCAAGAGAATCATTGAGGGGTGGATCTAAAAATTCCTCTTCTTTAAGAATCACAACCAAAACATCTTTAGATGCAGTGATACCCTTGAATGCAATAGTGATGGATAAAGTAATAGGACAGGGAAGTTATGGCAAAGTCTACAGAGGAAATTATTTTGGAGAAATAGTTGCAGTGAAACAAATCAAACTTCTTAGTGAAGAACACAAAGAGTTTTTGAAGAGGGAAATCTATATCCTTTCCCAGCTTTCTCATCTCAACATTATGAAGTTTGTTGGTGTTGCCAGAGAAAAGGAGATGTTGTATTTGGTGACCGAGCTCATTTATTTCGGAGAACTTTCTCGGTATCTTTCCTCTCTTTATTTTTGAAAAATAATAATCCCAAATCTTTATCTGATCCATTTATACCAACATTATAACTACAAAACTAATATACCATATGTGATCAAAAAAAATATATTAATTAATTGAAATATTTCAAATTCACAAATCAAATTTAATTTATTTAATTAAATATTTAAAACAAAATTTGAATAAAAAATAAAATTAAAATGTAAAAAGATTGAGAGAATAATCAGATGATTTTGATTAAATAATTTTTAATTTTTTATCAAATAAAGGTTTTTACACGCAAAAGCAGTTTCACCAAAAAATTGGTTGTTGATGACGAAAGTGGCATACGAAAGTGCATCAGCATTGGCATACATGCATGAACAAAACATTTTGCATTGTGATATAAAAACTGAAAATTTATTGGTTCACGAGAATTGGACCATCAAACTTTGTGACTTTGGTTTCGCAAGAAATTATACTCCTGGTCAAAAAATGCGTGATCAAAACATGTGTGGTTCTGCTTATTTTGCTGTATTCCCCTTTTTTTTTTTTTAACAAAAATAATGATAATAATAATAAAAAATACTAAAAAAATAAAAATGATAATAATAATAAAATACTAATAAAATAAAAATGATAATAATAAGAATAAAATAATAAAACATACATTCAAAATTATTATTTTAATTTATTTTGATATTTAATATTTTTATGTTTTACAGATTATTTTATTTTAATAAAATTTACATTCAGGTTATTTATTTTAAAAGTTTATGATAAGATTATTTTGTTTTTAAAAGTTTTACAAATATTTTATTTGTTTTATGAAGTTTTATATTCAAATTATTTAATATTTTTAAAAGTTTTATAATCAGATTATATTATATTATATTTATTTTATATAATTTAATTCATATTATTTTATATTTATATTCAGATTATTTAAATTTATTTTTATAAAAGTTTTACAGATTATTTTGTTTATATTTATTTTATTTTAATTTATTTTATATTTATATTCATATTATTTTATATTTATATTTAGATTATTTTATTTTTATTAAAGTTTTATATTTAGATTATTTTAATTTATTTTATAAAAGTTTTACAGATTATTTTATTTTATTTTTATTTTTATTTTTGAAAAGGCACCAGAGGTGATAAGAACGCAACCATTTGATGATAAAGGAGATGTGTTTGCATTTGGAGTATTTTTGATGGAATGGCTGACATTAGGAGTGATTCCTTTTGTGAGAAATAAATCAACAAATTATGAATTTAATTTTGATGATATTCGTAAATTTTATCCTCCCGACACCCCTGAAAGTATTGATCGTCTTTCCATTTCTTGTTGTAATTATTTTTCTCATAAACGTCCTCCCATGAAAAAAGTTCACCAAATCTTAGAATTACTCTATGAAAGCGTTCGTTTAGAGGGTATCTCTCTTTCTTTTTTCTTTTATTCTCTTTTTTTTTTTTTAATTTTATTTTATTATAATTTAATTTTTTATTTTTTTTTTAATTTGATTTTAAATTGTTTTTTTTATTTTTTTTTTCAATTTTATTTTTCACATTTTCTTTAAAGTTTTTTTAAATAATTTTTTTTATTTTTTCAAAATTTTAATGAAAGGAAAGCACAGGATACCACCAGTACCAAGCACCTTTTCATTTGATTATGACAGTAAAACAAAAGCACTTTTAAATCAACAAAAATCAAAAACAGAAGATGATCTCTCCTCTTCCCCCTCTGATTATGATGATGAGCTCTCCTCCAACCCCCTCCAGTACCTCGTCAACCAATCCAAAAACCTCTCTAATAATAATAATAGTAATAGTAACAGTAATAGTAGTAGTAAAGATAATGATAACATGAATATTGTAAACAGTAATAATAGTAATAATAGTTATAATAATGTAAATACATCTCCCACTTTTAAAAAAACATCATCTCCTACTCATAACACTCATAATACTCATAATACTACGAACAATAATACAAACAGCAGAGTTAGTAGTACAAATAATAATAATAAAAACAGAACCACCTCTAATCCTTCTCCCATTCTTAAAAACTCCAATACTTCTACTCTTAAAAATACAAATTTAAATAATGGTATTAACAACATCAACAACAACATTAATAGTAATAAGAATAACAATGGTAATAACAATGGTAATAACAATGGTAATAACAATGGTAATAACAAGAATAACAAGAATAATAATTCTCCTACCACACCTGTTCGCTCAAAAACAACGAATTACACAGATCTTTCTTCTCGTGATTCTCCCAAAAATCCTGTTAAAAGACCTGTTTCTTCTCCTAATCCCAAATCTGAAAACAATAACAATATCACCATAGAAAACAACAATATGAGCACTATTAGTAGTAATAATAATAACAGTAATAATATGAGCACTATCACCAAGGTGACACCATTAAAATTAACACCAAACAAAACAAAGAAACCCTTACCAAAAAGAAAAAGTGCAGATTTGGAAACACCAAACCCCACCAACCCCTCCATTCGCAAAGCTCCCAAGTCTCCCAACAAAGTTCCCAAATCTCCCAACAAAAACTCGAAAAACATAACTCTTAAAGACGGTGACTTTGAAAAACTAAAACAGCAACAAAAACAAAAACAAAACTCTTCTCACCACAAAAACAACAACAATAACAGTAACAAACCTCTTCAAAGACATTCAGGGAGTGCTCTTTTAAACCATTCAGAGGGAGCACATCTTTTGAATCAAGATTCTTCAAACAGTGAGTTGGAGGAGAAAAAAGAGAGAATTTTACAAGAAGAAAAATCCACTCTTTCCTACAAAAATCCCAAAAACTCCCCCTCCACCTCCGAGTCTTTCAATGAAAACTTTAAATTCTCCGAAAAGTCGTATGCACAAGTCCAAATAAAAATAAACAACAGAAATGTGGCGAGTGGAGAGGAAGTCGTCTTCGAAGTGACAGTAGATAACAATGCCGAAAAAAGAAAAATAGAAAGCATTCAGTACCTTTTAAGAAATCCTTTCTTCATTAAAAAAGATACGGGAACTTTTGATTCTTACCTTTCTCCTTTTCTTTCAAACACTTCTTCTTGTGAAACCATTTTCCCTATTGCTCCTTACAGCACCAAAAAGTTTTACCTCTTTTATCGTTTTCCACCAGGTCTTCAACCCAACAATTTCGAGTTTTCACAGTTTTACGAACTCCACTTTAACTTTATTTTTAAAAGCACTTTTAAAAAAGTAACAAAAACAACCATTTTAAAATTTAACGTGGTTCCTTCTCAAAAAGTGTTTGAAACAAACCCTAATCACGTGTTTGGATCTCCCCTTTCTCTCATTCTTTTACGTGAAAACCAATCTCTTCCCAACCTCATCATCGACAGCATCCAGTACTTTAACAACAATATTTCTCACTTTAGAGATGCATTGGAAGCAGCAGAGACAATATTTGGAAGAGGAGGAAAGATTGATGAAGCAAATTTCATCAGATTTCTCTACGATTCTGGTAATCGTCTCATTGGTGGAAATTTAAAGTTTATAAGTGATCCCAATTCTGTCATCAAAGCTCTCCAAATTTTCCTCATGATGCTTCCTCAGCCACTCTTCACTTCACTTCTCTATCCTTCTTTCATTCAAATTTATGATAATCTCCAAAATACTTCTCCCAACCTTTCTCTTTCCACTGGATCCAATTCCCCTTCTTCCCAACAGTTCCAATCTTCTCCCCTCAACAAAAGATTATCGAAAAACTTGAAAGAATCACTAGAAAAGAACATTTCTCCTTACTGGTCTCTTTTTGACAAATTATCTCTTCAAAGAAAACAAATAATTGCTCATCTTCTCACCTTTTTTATCAAAGTAACTGTTTCTCTTGAAGTTACCATTGAACAAATTTCTTTTACTTGGGCTTACCCTATCTTTTTGAGACCAGATGTTATACCCAAAGACACCAAAGAATTGGCTCTCACCATTTCCAAAGCTCATTCCATTATGAGAGAAATGCTTCAAGATCTTTCCGACAAAAGATATATGTTTCAAACTTCTCTTTTGTCTTATTCTGATACTGTTGACGATCCTTTCTTCTAACCTCAAGAAGAGAAGAATATCAAAAAAAAAAAAAATTCAAAAAAATTTTTTTATTTGTGTTTTATATAATAATTAAAATTTAAAAAATAATTTTTTAAAAGAATATAATTTTTACTTTAAATTGAGTATGAACTCTGGTAAATAGCTTATTCAATCTTTTATTGTCTAATTAGTTATAATTTGTTAAAGACCTTTCCCATTTGACTTTATATTTAGTTTTTAAAACTTGGGATATCAAGAAATGAAGAAATCTCTTATTCTTTTGTTTTTAAGGATTTATTATTTGTATCAAATGTTTAATTAAAAAATCCTAAATTTTAAAAAAGCACAAAATTGGATGTCTAAAGAAAATCTTTTTTATCTTTGCCAACATAAAAGAGAATTTGGGAAAGATTTTCCAATTCAGAAAAATCTTCATCATTTTCGATGAATTCAATATAATCATTTTTGTAAATAAGGATACATTTTGTTTCTGTATTAAGTTTTACATGAGATAAAACTTTGTTTTTCAAGCTTTCAAACGAAGTTATATCCTCTACCTTGAAAAATTCTGGAAGGAATTTTGCTTCTCCAAAAAATAGAATGTTAATTGTTTTTGGTTTTGATTTGATTTTCTTTTTTTCTTCAAAATATCTAAGCTCAAATATCTTTTTGTATTCTTCTTCTTTCTTCTTTATAGTCTCAATGTTTTTGCTTAAGGTTTCAGCTGGGAGTTGTTGATTTGATCACAAACATAATTGTTTTGTTGATCATAAGTTTTACCAACCAGAAGATGAGGAAGAAAAGGGTAAATAGAAGGAGAAAAGAAGTTTTGTAATTCATTCACTGCATAAAACCCTTTTATTTTAGAGCCCATTGGGATGTCTAATTCTTTAATTTCTCTCGTATTTTTCATTGAAATCCACACCAAATAGTATCTTTTTGGTTTAACTTTTTTAAAAAAATAGGGATTAATTTTTGTAATAAAAAGAAAAGAGCCAATTTTTTTTTTTTACCATTCATAGTTTGATCCAAAAACTCAACATTATACTTTGAAGCATTAGAAAAGCATTCCTCAAACTTATCTTTGTGAGTATCTTTGTTTGTGGTTTCAGAAAGGCAATTATCTTTGACATCTCTCACAAACTCGTTGTCAGATTTACATTGGAACATGATACAAGTGAACTCTTTGTTAACTTCACAAAAGTAGTATAAATCAACTGCAAGATGTCCATTTTCCGGGATCCAAACTTTGTTCAAGAGATTACTTCTTGAGATTGGCTGAATACCAAACACTTTCAGAGGAACTTTTTTGTTCAAAAATTCCTCCCAATCATATCCTGTAATTCGAGTTAAAAGAGGAGGATCTTTCTTTGAATCATATCTTTTGATTTCAATTGTTTCAGATGCATGATCAAGAAGAAAAGATGCAGCAACTGAGTTTTTTGCACAATGATGTTCTCCAAGAAACAAAGACATCGGAAGTTTTTTGATTCCGAATAACTTGTTTTCAATGCAGTGGTTGAAAAGAGAAATACGGAGGGATATCATTGTTGAAGCAATTTCCTCAAATTTGAGAATCTAAACTGGCAAGGTTTTCAAAGATATCTTTCAGAGAATTGCAAACATCTTCAAATAAAAATAAAAATTTAAATATGAAATCTAAATAAAAAAAATGATATGAAACAAATATATCTTCAAATACAAATTATAAATGTATAAATAATTTAGAATATTATTTGAAAAAAAAAAAAAGATACATGTAGTACTATTATTGTCTGAAACTTTTCCTTCATAAGCAAACTTAAAAATGATTGCAACACTCGAGGTTACTTTCAATCTGAGATTCTTGGTGATCAAATCTTCGAAGAG
>JAMYWO010000023.1:78519-96043 GCA_024220525.1 Cochliopodium minus | reverse complement strand
TTTTTTTTTTTTTTCTTCTTTATTCCAATCAGTCTTGCATATAACACAAATCTATTGATTTTTTTTTCAATTTAGAATAGGTGTATTGAAAAAAATTTCTTACCTTCAATTTTTTTGCTGATTTCAATATTCTATCATGAAAGCAATTATTTACTTCCATTTTTTCAAAATCTTTTTTCTTAATTTTCTTGATCCTTTTCTCAACACCAAAAAATTAATTCATTTTGAAGTAAATCTCTTTACAATTCTTTTGTTTTATTTTTGCACCTCTTAAAAATTCCCAAAGGAAGGAGTTTCTGCATTGACAACCCTTATTGTAGCATAAATTACAGAAAACATTTTCCATTCAAATTTTTGATTGAATTCAATCTTAAAATTTTTTAAATAAGAATAAATTCCAAGAAAAAAAACATTTTCAATTTATACAATTCTTTAAAAAATTTAGAAATAACTTTCTCACTTTTTTTTCCTTTTCTTTTATAGATTATTAGTAATTATCCACAAATATCAAAACAATTAAAAAATCATTAAAAATGATTTGCTTAACTATATAATTACGAAATCAAATTTTTCAAAAATAAAATGTTACTTTGAAAAGAGAAATGGGGAAAAAATGTAAGTAACAAAAAGTTGGAAAGATCACTGTGAAAAGTGAAATTCCTATTTTTTTTTTATTTATATTTTATTTTCATGCGGAGAAACAATTAGCCTTTTTCAATGTTTGCTCAAAGAATCAATTAAATTTGTGAATTGTAAATCTTATTTCACCTAAATTCAAAATAGCAAAATTCAAAAAAAAATTGAACAAATCAAAAAAACAAAAAAAAATGCTCAAAAAATTCAAAAACTTGATCACAACAAATAACAATAACTTGTATTCTTCAAATGTTGATCAAAATTTATTCCAAATTTCTGAAAATATAATACATTATGGTTGTGTTGATGAAGTAACTGCAATAGATTTTGATCAAATGCAAAGAATACTCGCAGTTGGAACAAATAATGGTCTCATCAAGTAAAATTATTTTAAATCAAATTTTTTTTTCTCAATTATTATTCTCAATAAAGATTGATTGGACAGCCACAAATAGAAGATACTCTAACAACTCTAAATAATAAAAGTGTAAAAAATTTATTTCGGTCCTTATTCCAAATTGATTTCAAAATATAAATATTTTTCACATTTCAGGTAAAAAAAATCAAATTTATCACGAATAAAGGGATATTGGTTTGGATAACAGACATATTAGAAATATATAATCTCACAACAAAAGAAATAATAAAAAGGTGAAAAATTTGAATTTAAAAATTATAAATTAAAATTGAAAAAAAAAAAGATACGAATTAAACAAAGAAAATATGACGAGTTTAGAAATTCCAATATCAATGCCAAACCAAATAGATTTGATAATAGTGGGAACAAGCAAAGGAAACATTTACTTTGTCAATTTAAAAGAAGTTCATAACAGTTTTTTGGTGGACTACAACATTTCCTTTTCTTCTTTGTTGGAGTTTTTACAATTTAGCGAAAGCAATACGAACTGTAAATAAAAAAAATATTTAAAATAATTTAATATTTTTATAATTTAATATTATATTTAAATTTAATAATTTAATATTTATTTATATTTTAATATTTATTTTTTTAATATTTATTTTTTTAATATTCATTTTTTTATTTTTTTAATATTTATTCTTTTGATATTTTAATATTTTAATAAATTAAAAATTTGATATTTTAATATTTTTTTAATATTTTAAAATTAAAAAATAATATGTCAAATAGTATCACAAAATCAAACAATCAATAAAAATGTATTTTTATTTTCACCATTTTTTTTAATTAACAATGAAATAAATTTAATTTTTTAAAACTCTTTTAATCACATCAAAAAAACTTTTAAATATTTTTCATTATTTTTTCAAAAAAAAAAAGTATCAACAAGAGAAAAAAGAGAAAAAGAAAGGAAAAAATTGAAAGGAGGAAGAGGAGTGGGAGGATTAGAAGTGAATGGGGAAGAAAATGGAGTTCTTTTGATGGGAATAGGAGGGGGAATAGTCATAGAATGGGACCTCAAAAAAAGAAACATCCTCAATGAATATGTGGGTGGTATTGATCAAGCTGTCACCTGTGTTACTTACAAACATGATGGCAAAATGATTCTTGTGGGATATGAGAATGGTTCACTCCTTCTTTTTCAACGTGGAAAGAAAGATCCTCTCAAATCTTTTTTCAAGGATCCTCCTCGTACTCCCATTCTCCAAATTTCTTCTACCAAACTTGGTGACAATGATTTTCTTTTTGTAAACGGTATCTTTTTGAATTTTAATCATTTATTCTATTTAATTGTTAAAAAAATTTTTTTTCATTTAATATTTTTTGTTAATTATTTTTTATTTTTTGTTAATCAAGTCCAGAATTATTTTTATTATTTTTTGTTGATGATATTTAAATGTTTTATCCGATTTAATGAATTAATTTTTTTTTCTTTTTAAGGAGGGAGAAAATACAATGAAAGAGAAGGAGTTATTATGATAAAGGAGGGAACAGGAGAAATGAAGCTGGTGGGAGTGGAGGAGATGAGGAGATTCGTGTTGATATTTTCTCCTCAAAAAATATTTTCGAACAGCGTTGACCCTTCCTTTCTTTTCACTGTGGATTCTTTTTCAAACTTTTCCTCTTTCACCCTCTGCTCCTCTTCTAACACCACTTCTTCTTCTATATTCTCTTTAAACAACAATAACAACAGTGGAAATAGTAATAACAATAGTCCCAACATGTTGTTTAAACAATCTTTAAATCCTCCAAATTTAAGAGAAAGAAAGATTAAAGGATGTGAAATTGAAATGCCCATGAAAGTAGAATTACCCAAACTTCTTCCTAACAAAACCACTAACAAAATAGAAGGAGGACAACAGGAAGGGAAGGAACAGTCTACAGAAGGAGAGGAAAGAGGCGCATTGGGAGGTGGAAGAAAAATGTTTGAAAGAACAAATGTCGAATGGGACAGCAAAGAATGGGGAATTGTTGGTGGATGTTATTCTGTTCCTCCTCCTCTTCCTTTTCTCCATTTCCTCATCACCATTTCTCCCAAACAAAAAGGCTCATCCAATCAAAGTTTTGATAAAAAGATTGAAATGATTGACAGCGGAGATGAAAACATCGAGTTTAACGAAGTGGCAGAAGATGAAGAGATTTGTTTTTGGGATATCTCTAATCCATACTCTTCTCCTTACCTCCTTTTTCTTTTTCATTCTTTCTCTTTTCCCCTTTCTTCTTCCTCTTCTTCAGAAAGAAGAAAAGTAGTGATGAAGGGAATAAGAAAAGTAAAGTACATTGAAAAATATGGAAGTTTGGTGGTTGCTTTGGAAGATAAATCTTGCTACTTCTTTTCTTTTACTTCCTGTTTCTCTTCTTCCTATCAACCTATCTCCTTTACGCTTCCTTTTTCCTTCCCAAACACTTCTTCTAATGATAATACAAACACAACATCACCAATCTCCAATTCTTCTACAACATCACCTACCTCCAATACTCTTTCAACAACATCTCCTATTTCGAATTCTACTACAACAACATCACCTATCTCCAATTCACCTACTGTATCACCTACTTCATCTTCTTCCACAACTTCTAAATCCTCCCCCAACACTGAGTCAAAAGATTCTCTGAAAAAAGAAGAAGAAAGGGGAATGTATCTGGATGTGGAGATGATCAACGAAGGAGGTGTTGTCACTTGTTTAGAAATTCTCCCTCTTTCCTCAAAATACCATTCTATTTATGCAGTGGGTTATTCAAATGGAGATGTTTGCATCGTGAGACCTTTTACACAACAAATTCTTTTCCATCAAAACCTCACCTCTTCTTCTTTCTCTACCTCTTCATCCAATTCGAATACAAATCAGAATCTCCAATCTCCAATTACAAACCTTTATTTCAGTAAAGATTTAGAGGAAGAAGGAGAAGAAGTAGAAGAAAAATACAAATTGTTTGTTTTTCAAGAGGATCGTTCCATTTATTCCCTCCTTTTCTCCTCTACTGATTTTTCTCTTACTTCCCCCCTTTCCATTTCCCTTTCTCTTCTCTCCTCTTCTTCTTCCCCCAAATCAAACAAAAAACCCTCCAACACAACCACAAACCCAACATCTCCTTCCACTCCTTCCATCATCTTTGCAAACAAGTTTCCTTACCTCTCCTCTACTTTTTCTACTCTTCATAACAAAAAAACCTTGTATTTAGTTGATTCTGCTTCTCAATTTGTAAATACTCCTTCTCTTCTTACAAACAAACATGATTCAAGTAATAGCAGCAGCAACACTAATTTAACAAATAACAACAACGAAAATAATAACAGTAAAAACAAATTGACAAATTCAACTTTAAACACAAAATCAAAAAGTGAGAAAAAAGAAAAAATGAAAAAAGAAGAGAAATATGTCGTCTCCCTTTCTCCCAACAAAATCAAAGTTCTCTCCTTCCCCAAAATGGAAACGATAAAACGTCTCACACTTGAAAAAGAAGAGGAAAAGATCAAGGGAGGATGGATCGTGAACGTGTTGAAAGGAGGTTTTCCTCTTTCTTCTTTTTCAAGCAGACATCTCAACCCCTCTAACAAAAAAACAATGGACGATCTCAAAGAAAATTCTCAACAAGTTCTCGTCACTCTTTCTCTTCGCCTCACCCTGAATTTTTACAAACTTTTCGATCTCACTCTTTTTCATTCCATTTCTCTTTTACAATTTTCTCCTTTTTCCAATTTATTCTCTTCCTTGTAAAATATTTTTTTAAATTTTATTTTCAATTTATTTTTAATAATTTCATTCATTCATTCTTTAATTCTTTTTTTATCATTTTTTGGACATTTTTTTTTATAATTTATTTTTCAATTTATTTTTAAATTTTAAAAAAATACTTATTTTTTCTTTTTAGAGAGGAAGAAGTGGAGAAACCAACACAAAGTCATCACAAAAATGAAATAGTTCAAAAATACGCCAATTTAAAAAACGAAACACTCACAAGCAAAAAAGAAGAGGAACTCCTTTTCAAAAAACAACAAATTCTCAACAAAATAGAGGAAGAAGTGGACGTCTATTGTAATGGAGATGGATATTTCACTTGGGTGGATAAAAAGAAAAGAGAGATGATAAGGTGGAATGTTTTTCTCAATGATTTTTTCCGTTCAGATTCTTTCCCTCTGTTTCACATTCCCAGTTTAGATTTTCCTGAAAAAAAAGTTGGTTTTTTTCAATCTCTTTTCAGTTCTCAAGTTGATTATAATCTTCTCTTTAATGGTAATTTTCTTTTTCTTTATCATCATTTTTTTTTATCTTTTAAAATTAATTTTAAAAATTGTTTATTTTAGAACCAGTAGAAGTTATTTCAAATAAACAAACTAATAATCAACAGACTCTTGGTAATGATTCAACTAATCGCTCACTATTGTTGGGAGAAACAAATAAAAGTTCTACTACAAGTAGCCAACAAGATACAAACTCTAAAACCTCTGAGGTTAAAAACATTTTGGAACAAACCAAAATGAAATTGAATGAAAGACAAGAAAAACTAAGCATTTTGGAACTGAAATCTCAAGAAATGGAAAACGATTCTAAAGATTTTTTCAAGAATGCAAAAAAATTGAGAGAACTTAATGAAAAGAGCAACTGGTTTTTTTGAAAATTAACTATTTTATTTTAATTAAAATCAAAGCAAAAAAAAAATAAAAAAAAATTGGAAAAATGAGTATTAGAAATAATTTTTTTAGAAACTTGAATGCATGGAGAACATCACCTCAATTCGCATCTTATACTATATCTGATATGTTTCCTGGTCTTGGATCAGCAACTGTTTTATTTGGAAGTTATTTGGTAGTTGATGCCTTATTTGGAAAAGATGATCATCATTCTTCTGAACATGATTCCCACTCCAAACACGATAATCATCATGATGAAAAACACAAATAAAATATTAAAGGAATATATTAGTAAAATGAAATAAATTATTTGGATATATCTTTCTAATTTATCACATATCACAATATATTTTAAGTATAATTTATTATATTTGAAGAAATCAAAATATTGTGTTGATTGTACAATTTATAATTGAGATTTATGGTTTTCATTTCAATAAATGGAAAGAATATTGAGAAAAAAAAAAAAAATAAAAAAAAAAAAGGATTTATACTCAAAATAAGAGGTAAAAATTAAAATAATTATCCCCCTCGATCTAAAATAAAACTGTAATAATGGAAAATCAAGAATTAATTGAAATAAAGAAACAATATGAAGAAGTGGTATCAGCTTTGGTAGAAGATCCTGAGAATCAAGAATTATTACAACTTAAAAATGAATTATACGAAATCATTTCACTAACTGAAGAAGTGGAAGAATTAGGAAAAGTGGATGATCCTAATAATGGAAATAAAAAAGCAAATTTAAAAGAATTGAATGGAATAAAAGTAGGAGAAAATGTGATGGCATTATGGGAGGTTGATAAAGTATATTATAAAGCTATAGTTAACGATATAAGTGATGATAACAAAAAATTTGTTCTCACCTTTTTGGGATATGGTAAAAATTTATTTATAAAAGAAATTTTATCAATTATTCTTTCAATAAGCTGTTAAAATTAATTATGAAACAAAATTTCTTATTTGTTTTGAAATAGGTAATTCACAATTAACTGATGTAGAATTTGTGAAACCAATCATAAAGAAGATAAAAGAAAAAAACACATCACAAACCAATAAAAATACAACTAATAACACAAACAACAAAAGAAAATCAAAGAAAGTACAAGAGATTGAAAAAAGAAAGAACAATTGGAAAGATCATCAAAAAAGTATCCAGACAAATTCAAAAAAACTGAAAGTATCCACTCTTACCCACAGAAAAGATAGTATATTCAAAATTCCTGATGCTGATCCTCAAGCACTCATGAATCCAAACAAGATGACCCAAAATGATACTAAAGTAAGAAAACAATGGAATGAATTGAAAGCTCCTCAAAATAAGTTGCAAATGGATAAAGAAAAATTTATGCAAGAAGTTTTTAATTCAAATAAATAGAAAAAAAAAAGTTATTTTTGATACATAATTTTTATCTTTTTTTTGATTAATTTCTTTGCATTTCTTATTTTTGTTTCCATTGGTATCACATTATTTATATTTTAAAACTATATTCCCATCAGTAATGCAAATTAGTTGATCATAATTATCAATAATTATCAATATGTGAATCCAAACAATTCCCATTTTTTTTTTTTTCAAGTTTGGCCAGATTTTAATAAATATTTTGATTGTATTAAAGGTGTTGTTATTTGTTAAATAATTAAAAGATTAAACATTTCTTTTTTTTTTCTTTTTTCTCTTCTAATGGTTCATACTCAAAATATAACTCCAAAGTATCCACTAACTTGTCAATGTTCCTGTTTCGAAAACAACTCACACTCACAAAACAAACGATGGAACGTTGTAAAAGACACCATTCGTACATTTCTTTCAGAGGAACTTCTTTCTTTTCTTCTATTTTTGTTGCAACGAAAATAATTGCGATATTGGGGTTTTGATAGAGAAGTTCTGTGATCCACTTTTCCCTATTTTCCCATCCTTCAAATTTATATTTTATTTTATTTTTCATTATTTTATTTATTTTATGTTATTTAATTTTTTATTATTTATTTTAAAAATTTTTTATTTTTTATTTTTTATTTATTATTTTTTATTTTTTATTTTTTATTTATTATTTTTTATTTTTTATTTTAACCCATTCTATCAGTGCAAGAAAAACATAAAATCTGACCAGCGTTTGTACAATAACTTAATTGTCTTATTTTGTTATACTCTTCAGATCCTTTTGCTAACCAAATAAAAAAATTAAATTTCTCATACAAATTTTGTTTTTTAAAAAAATTACTGTCCCAAACGGATATTTTGTAAGGATATCTATCTTTAATTTTTTTCTTAAAATCGATTTGCCTTTTAAAAAATTTATTAAAAGAATATTTGTGAAAAAATAAAAGATTGTTTGCAATAAAAAATCTGTTTCAGGTATTTCTTGATTTGGATAGAGATGTTTATGTATTTTATGACATAATTCTGTCTTTCCTTTTGTAAAGTAGTTGTAAATAATTTTGAATTTTTTGGAAAAAAGGGATTACCTGCAAATGTTGGTCCAACGATAGACATACTATTTTGGCAATATTTGAATTTATTCCATTTGGGAATAAAGATTTCTTTAAATTTTTATCCAATGTAAAAAATTATATTAAAATTAATTTAACCAGTTGAGATTTTGAAAGGAATAAAGAATGAAATAGTGTATAAGAAAAGAATAGAGATAGATTATAAGATATTTCATATATATTCAAATTTTATACCATAAATGGAGGCATTCAATTCACGATAACAATCTTTTATGTTTTTGGCTGGATTTTCTTTGAAATATTCTTCTTTTTCATCTTCCCCAATTCCCTTTTCTTCAAATTTGTTTTTCCATAAAATTGGATTCTTAATCAATTTATCCATTTTCTTGCAACAAACAGATAATTTCGACCATTCACTCAAATCAAGAAAAGAGAAGATTTGTATAAGAATTATGTTTGGTAATCCAAACAATTCCATTTTTTTTATTTTTTTGTTTAAAATCCCCAAAATTCGCTATTTTCAAATGTTTATGATTGTGCATATGGTATTATCATTTTTAAGATTCATGAAATATAAATATTTAATAAAAAAATTTATAATAATTTTAAAAAACTAAAAAAAAAACTAATACTTTGAACATGCCCATACCCCTAATTCCAATCATTGTTGGGGGTGTAGTAGTTGGTGGAGTAAGCTTGATTAGTGGAATAATTTACCTTGTAAAAAAAAAAATTTCTCCAAAAGTTGAAGACACAATTGTTAATAAAAATGAAGAAGACATAATTCAATTAGATCCAAATGATAAAAAAGCAAAAGAAGAAATCAAAAAAATTTTGACAGAATTTTTTACACCCGAAAATGAAGAAGATATAAACTTTGATGATCTGGCAGAATTATTTCTAAAACTGGCACAACACAAGATAGAAGAGCAGAAACTTGTGAGTGAAATCTTGCAAAAATTTAAAGAGAAATCAAAGAAATTGAGAACATTGGCTCTTATTTTTGCAGCTCAAAAATTGGAACAACCAGTCCAACAAATGGTTGATTATTGGTGGCATACTTACGAACACGAACAACAAGAGCTCAAAAAAAATAAACAAACCAACAATTTTCAACCCAATAATATAACCTATCAGAAAAGAGTGATATTAGAAGAAAACTTTGATTTAGAAGAGCTCAAAAAACATAAATTTATTTTGAAATAAAATTCTTCCTTTTTGATCAAATAAACAAATTTTATATTATGTTTGAAATTTATTTCGTTTTATCATTTGAAAAGAAAATATCAATTGTGGAGTTTTGAGGAACTTTAAAAAGAGCATCATCATTTTCAATTTCAACATTCTTGCACTTAATAATGAATTCTGTATTATCATCCAACTTGAATATCTCTTTTACACTTCTTCTGAAAGTTACAAAAAGAATAGGGACTTCATTGATATCTTCTTTTCCTTTTGTAACTTCCAATTGTTCTCCGTTGAAATCAATAAATATTTTCAAATGCAAAGAAAGGGATTTGATTATGGACTGATTCTCCTGTAAATCAAAAGTAATTGGTTCTTTATCATACTCTCCATTTCTCAAATTAAAATAGGTAATATTGTCAGTAGGATCCGTTGCTTTTTTTCTAGGGGATGCTACAATATTATCATTGCTGAGATAATTCATTTCGACCTCTTTTCTTTTGAAATATATGATGGTTGCTTTTTTAAAAGAAGGACAGAAATAGAAGAAAGTGACTCCTTTATATTTCTCCAATGTTTCTAGTGTAGGATAATGGGTTGTAAAGTTTATCAATTGAAAATTTTTCAGTTTCAAGAATGAATAATCTCCGTTCAAACAGAATCTGTTGTAATGTTCATGCATCTCTTTCCCATCAATAAGAAACTCAAATCCATATTGAAAAATTGAGTTGACATAAAAATCAATGAATCCTGCTTTTTTTGTTAAAATCACTTTCTTGATCCCTTTAAAGCTTCCTTTCTTTTTGATGGTTGTATCTACTTGGGATTCAGAAACGTAAGTGACAAAGAATTTGAGTTTATCAATCAACAGAGTGTTTCCTTTCTCTACATATTTAATCAGATCTTTATTGTTGACTGCCACACTTGTATTGTTTGCAACGATGTTTTGATCAATCAAAAAAGAAAACTTGTCCCCTTGTTCGAGATTTATCTTCTTTTTGTGATCACAAGTCTTGATTTCTTTTGTTTCATAAAATTTCTTCATTTGCTTTCCAATTTCAGGGAAAACACTCTTTCCAAGAAGCTTTATTCCAATTTCAGAGAAGAGATTTTGGTAGAAAACCTCCTTTGGTCTTTTTTCCTTTTTCTCTGCTCCATACAAATTAGGATCCAATCTTTCTTGGAGTCGATCATAGGGAAGCAATCTCAAAAAATCAATGGTGATTTCATCTATGTTCTTGTATGGCTCTCTTGTTGTTCTATTTTTTGAACCCATCATTCTCATATAAAAGAGCCTCACATTTCTAAATGCCCAAGTAATTTGTTTCTCTTTATCTTCTACATTTTTGCACACTCCAATTTTTGTGAGAAAATTGGCTGTCTCTTTTTTGATTGAAATGAGGGGAAAATAAGAATCAATTTCCAAGATTTGAGTGGGTGAGTTTATTAATTGTTTGATTACTTCAATGGCCTTTTTTCGATTTTTATTGAATTCTGGATCATCATTATCATTCATTATATCTTTAAAGATTTTATATTCTGTTATCCGATTGAAATAATCATTACTCAATACATAATCTGTGATTTTCTTCTTATCAAAGGTATCCCATTTAACTTTTTTTTCATCAAAATGAATCATTATTTGACTAACAGTTTGAGCCAACAGACCAGGATGTCCTAATAAAAAGAATTTTTCAAAATTTTATCAAGAATAAACTGAAAAAAAAAACAATAATGTACCATTTGTGAACTTAAAAAAAGATATTGGCAAGTCAGTCAGATCTGGTCCATTTCTTTGGAGATTTTTCATTGCAGTTTCATATTCATCTTTACTAAATAAAAGATAATCAATGCCAAGTATTTGATTTGGATCTTTAAATCTAATTTGTGAAGTTTTCTTCCCCAAAGTTTTTTCTCCATGTGTTGCAAGGATCAATACATGAATTTTTCTGTTTTCTATTTGAAGTTCAATAAGATCAAGTTCCAATTGCTTGAGACCATCCAAGATACTTTCTCTTTTTACTTCTTTACTCTTCTCTTTAAAATCTTCTATAATTTCTTCCTTCTTTTCTGTGAAAGTATTTTGAGCATCATCAATTATGTAAAGCAAATGTTTTTCTCCTTTATATTTCTTTAAAGCATCTGCAAAATCATCGAATCCAGTTTTTTCCTTGAATATATCCATAGATATTTTAGGGGATTTCATGTTATTGAAAGAAATTATGTCATATTTATCTGAATATTCAACTGATTTTTTAATTAAATGAATGAGAGAAGATTTTCCTGTTCCTGATGGTGATCTGATGTAAATTATATTCTTTAAATCTAATTTTTGCTTCAGATCCAAAATTTTTTCTTTTCTCTCACAATAAAATCTGGAATCTTCACTTAATCCTTCTCCTTGTACAAAATTTTCAAATATTTTTTTTTCTTTTTTAAATTCTTCTCTTTCTCTTTCTCTTTCCCTTTTCATTTTTTAAATTCAATCCAAAAGAATCTTTTTCAAAAAATATGGGAGGATAAGTTAAAAAAAAAAAAAATGACCAAAAATAAAAATTAAATATCTCCTTCAAAATTATTATTGAACAAAAAAGAGGCGATAAAAAAGATTTTAAAGTTTATATTTTTTAATTTTTATTTTCCAAAAAAATTTATCTTACAAAAAAAAAAAAAAAACACAAAAAAAAAATAAAAATAACAATATTTTTTTTTTCCGTTTCTCAATTCAATAAAAGTCTTCAAACTGGTTCTGGTTCTTGTTTTCCTGAAGACTCAACTGAATAGCCATTCTCATCTCCTCATCCATCTCCTCCTCATTAACATTATGAACAGGAGGAAGATTCTTGTTGAGAACAGAATCATCCTTAGTAGGGGTGGCATGGAGAGAAGGGGCAGAAGGTTGATAGGAGTCCTTGACGGAATCTTTGTGGATTTGCTCGGATTCGTTGTATTTGACATTTACATTTTCAACGGGGAGGAGAGTTTTTTGTTTTTCTTCCTCCCTTTTCTTTTTTCTTTCCTCATCTTTTTTTATTTCGTCCATTCTCATTTTTTCTTCTAATTCTTTAACCTTTTAAAAAATGATTAAAAAATTAAATAAAAAATATTTTAAAAAATAACAAAAAATTAAAAAAAAAATTAAAAAATAATAAAAAATTAGAAAATACCTTTCTTTCTTCTTCTTTTCTGGACTCTATTTCTGTTTCAGTAAGTTCTCCACGAAAGGTAACAGAATATCCCTCAGAAGAACAAAAAGGACAAACTGTAAAAAATAAAAAATAAAAAATAAAAAATAAAAAATAAAAAAATAAAAAAATAAAAAAAAAAAAAATTTAAAGTAAGAATAAATGTTTAAAATAATTCTAAAAAATAAAATGAAGAAAAATCAAAAAAAATTAAATCAAAAAATGAAGATGAAAAAATCAATAAATAAATGAAAAATTCTATAAAAATTTTATTGAAAATAATTCTTAGTTTCAATGATTGGCCTTTGTCTTTTAATCTCATAGAAGAAACTAAAAGATATATGGGAGATAGNTTTATTATTTATTATTTATTATTTATTATTTATTATTTATTATTTATTATTTATTATTTATTTATTATTTATTTATTTTATTATTATTATTTATTTTATTATTATTTTTGGTGTCATCATTATTATTAATTTCATCTTTTTATTTCAGATTGGAATCTATTGAAGTAGGAACTTTTGCTGGTTGTATGAATCATTTTATGAAATCATTTTCTTATCAATCTGTTAACTCAGAAGATTTGTGGAGTTCATTTCAATCCGCATCTGTAAGAAAATTTCAATTTTATTTTTCCCCGATTTTTTAATAATCAGATTTTATTTTCCATAAATTTTCAAAAATATTATTTGATCAAAACATTTTCGTAATGACCTTCTTAAAATTTAAAATTGTGAATATTTTAATATTTTGTTCATTCTTTTTTATTAAAAATTTTTAATAAATTTTTTTTTTCTTTAAAATTCTTTTTAATTCTTTTTTAATTCTTTTTAATTCTTTTTTGATTCTTTTTTTAGTTCTTTTTTTAATAATTTTTCACTTTTTTTTTTTTTTTTTTGAAAAAAGCAATTTCCAGTGGAGGATTTTCTAAACAACTGGACTTACCAACCAAATTATCCAATAATAAACTTCCAAAAAATAACAAACACAACTATGCAAGCAAAACAAACTCCTTTTTACACTTTTTCATCTTCAAATGTTTCACAGTTATGGTGGATCCCTTTAACTTTACAATATAACTCCAAACTTTCTTCTCTTCTTAGATTAAAGTTTGATCGTACTGTCAATAGCCCTTCTTTTGTGGATAAGAAAGAGAATGATTATTTTGTTGTGAATCCTGGAAGAACTGGTTTTTTTATTTTTTTTTATATTTATTATTCATTTTATCTTTCTTTTTATTTTATTTTATTTTATTTATTTTATTTATCAAATTTATTTTATTTATTTTATTTATTTTATTTATTTTATTTATTTTATTTATTTTATTTATTTTATTTATTTTATTTATCAAATTTATCAAATTTATTTTATTTATTTTATTCATTTTATTTATTTGTCACACTATTTATTTCTCTTGTTATTATTGGATTATAATTTATTTCTCTTTTTAAACTTTTTATTTCTCTTGTTATTAATTTTATTTGTTATTATTTTATAGATTTGTTACACATATATATTTTTTTATTATTTATTAATATTTTTAAATCTTTCATATTTTTATATTTTTTTAAATTTTTTCATTTTTTTATTAGTCTTGTTTATTAAATTTGATTATTTAGGGTTTTACCGTGTTAGTTACACACAAAAAATGTTAGATGAAATAGTTGATATGATAAAAACAAAGGGGATTAACCAATTCTACCCAAAAGACGTGTTGTCCATTTTTTACGATTTGTTGAACATCCATCGTTCATCTGAAGGAGTAAAGTCAACTGTTTCTATCAATAACTTGTTTGAATTATCTTTATTTGTTCAAAATTCAACTGATTACAGTTTGTGGGAAAACGTTGTAATTGTAAATATTATAAAAAACCCCCTTTTTTTTATTTGATTTTTATTTATTTATTTATTCTTCTTTTTCATTGTTTTAAAACTTTGAATTTTTTTTTTTACTTTTTTTTTGATTGGTTAAATTGATTTATTTATTTAATTTATTTATAAAGTATAATCTTTCACAAAATATAAATGTTATAAAACGTTTTATTTTTTTTTTGTTTTTTTTTTTTAATTTATTAGATTTTCAAAAAGAAATTTTTTTTTTATTCCTAAATAAACTAACATAAAGATTTATTCTTCTCTAGAAAAACTTTTGGATTTCCCATCAATCCAACCCTTTTCTAATTTCATAAGACACGTCTTCAAAAATGTTTACAACCATGTAGGATGGGAGGTTATGAGTAATGAATCTGAAGAAAAGAAAATATTAAGGTAAAAAAAAAAATATATTTTAAATTTTTTTCATTAATTTTTTACATTTTTATTATATTTTTGTACTATAGTTATTATTATAATTTTGTACTATAATTATTTTTGTATTATAGTTATTTTTGTATTATTGTACTATAGTTATTATAATATTTTTATTGTATTATTATTATAATATAGTTAATATTATTGTTTTTTTTAATGTGTTTGTTAGTTTTAAAAATTTTTGTTAATTTTAGATCTGTCATTCTACCTTTTGCTGTGAAATACAATGTAGAAGAATGTAGTGAAGAAGCTTACAACATTTTTCAAAGTTTGGTTAACAATTCTTCATTTGTTGTTGATCCAAATATTAGACAAGGTATTTTTATATTTTTTAAAAACATAATACGAAAATATTCTAAACTTTTTTTAAATATTTTAAATATTTTAAATATTAATATTGTAAAAATATTTAAAAAATATTAAAAAATATTGTAAAAACATTTTTATTTTATTTTCATTTTTTTATTCTTTAGCTGTTTACATTGCAGGAGCTAGATATGGAACTACTGATGATTTCACATGGATTTTCAAACAATACCAATTGACCACATCCAACACAGAAGCCCTAAGACTTTTGACAGGTTTGGAAAATTTATTTAATAAATTACAATTTTTAATTATAATTATTTATTAAATTATAATTATTTATTAATTATTTATTAATTTATAATTATTTATTTACAATTTTTTTTTTAACAAAAAATTAACATTTACTTTTTATTTAGCACTTTCTTATACCAATGACGAAGATCTTTTAAAGGTGGCATACAATTACATTTTATCATCAGAGATAAGCAATCATCACATACCTTCTTTCTTGAACAGTCTTTCTCAACAACATGTAAACGAAAGCTTTTTGTTTTTCCAAACAAATTGGAACTATTTTGTGTCTTATTTTCCTTCAAGACTCGAAGAATACATTGTTTTATTTACAAGGTAAATTTTAAAACTTTTTTTTTTTGATTTTTTATTTACGAAATTTATTATCCAAGAAATTTTATATCTCCTGATCAAGAATCAAAGTTGAAAGATTTGATTAGAAAATATCAAGTGCCTATCTCTAATGTTTTAAACCAAAACAATGCTCTCATTGAATCAAACATTCTGTTTTTTAAATCTTACAACCAAGTCATATTTAGATGGCTAAATAGTTGGGAAAACTAAAACTTTCTTGAGCCAATTAAATAAATTTCAAATTTTGAATTATTTTTTTTATATTTTTTTTCAAAAAAATCAGAATTTTGATATAAGAACAATTTGGCAGTTTATCAAAAAAATGATAAAGGAGAATAAAATTTCCCTTCTATTAAAGAAATAGATTTCACAAATTCTTCTCTTGCTGACGGAATTGAATATAAAACCTCTCCCTTGGTTTTTGAACATTTAAAGAGTTCAAGTTGTAAAATATTGAATATAAATCACAAAATCGAACTTACAAATTAATTAGAAAATAAGCTGGAAGGAGAGATGATGATTAATAAATAATTATTTAAAATTACTCTTAACAAATCAAATTAAAAAATATCTCTCTTCCTTTGAAGCAAAATAATCGAGTTGGTCTTTAAATATATTTGTTAACTCATTATTTCTCTTTTTATTAATTTTATTAATTTTCTTAATTTGTAAGAAATTAATTTTGAAATGTTTCTTTAATGACTTTTTCAGTGTTTGTTTGAGGAACTTTAACATAATTTTCGATAGTGTTAGAAAGAGATTGGAAAGATTGTTTGGTTTTGGGAAGACTTTCGCTTATGAATTTCAGTTTTTTTTGAATTGATTCAATTGTTTTTTGTTTATCTTCAACTATTTGGGGTGGTTTTTGATTAAAATCATTAGTTTTTTCATTAGTATCAGGGGGTAGAGTGAATTCGAGTGTATTCTTTAATTCTCTTTCCATTGTATTTTTAATTAAAGCTATGCTTTCTCTTTTTTGTTTTTCCAAATTTTTTTTTGCAATACTCAGTCTAACTTTAAGAGTATCTAGATCATCTTTATCTTCATTTTCTTCATTTTCTACATTCTCAAATACAACCTTAATTTTTCTTTAATTTTAATGGTTTTAAATTTTTTCATATTTCCCATATTGTTTGATAAATATGAAGATTGTTTGATAATTTTTACCTTTTCTTTCTTAATTCCAATTCTTCATTTATTCCAGTTATGATTGAATCCAATCTTGTTTTAACAGGTCTCTTGACATTATTATATTTTTTTTGAATGCAAATTTCATAGATTCTATCCAAATCTTCTTTGTAAATAATGGTTGTATTATTCTTTCTTTTCATTTTTCTTTCAATTTTTTTATTTTATTTTTAAAAATAACGATTTTTTTTATTTTGAAAATTAACGAATAAATTTAATTATTTAAAGCTTTGGTTGAAAAATGGGACCAGAGTAGGGTTTTCTTTCAACTTTTCTCAACAAGGGATTTTGAGAAACATCCTTTTCTTTGATTCCTTCAAAGATGGAACCAAAACATTTTCTTGGAATGAATTTCCCACTTCCCTTTTTTACATAAAGTTTGTTATCTTTCCAAACAACCACTCCACGTGAAATAGTGACATGAGCGATTCCTAAAAACAAAAGTAAATAATCCAAATTTAAAGGGAGTTATATTTTAAAAATAAATAAAATAAATAAAATAAATAAAATAAATAAAATAAATAAAATAAATAAAATAAATAAAATAAATAA
>JAMYWO010000023.1:47100-71376 GCA_024220525.1 Cochliopodium minus | reverse complement strand
ATTTGGAGTCTACCAAATGTTGATTGAATTATCTGGAATAATTTTACTTTTTGTTTGATTATGTTTAATATTTTAAAAAAAGATATCCCACTTTGTGGGGGTTTTAGATCAAAAAAAAAAAATAATAATAAAAAATAAAAATAAAAATAAAAATAAAAATAAAAACAAAAATAAAAATAATAAAAATAAAAAATAACTTGAAAATAAGGATGGAAAATTTTGGATTTTCTTTGTATCCTTCTTGTTTCAACTCAGTAACTTACGGAAAGATTTCAAATATCTCCTTCTTTTCTTTATTTTTGTCAAAATCTTAGTATTTTACGAAAACTTGTCAAACAAAACTCCCAAACCTTCTGTGCTGCTTTCTGATTCCTGAAACAAAATAATTCTTTTTCTTTCTATTCTTATTTTAATCTCAAATAACCAAGGGATCCAATAGAAAATAAAAAAAAGATGTGAACTATCAAAAAATAAATCAAAAAAAATAACGTTTCTCTTCAAAATCTTCTTTTCAATGCTACAAGGAAAGTTGTCAAATATAGAAGAGTCTTGATAATCATTCTTGGACTTCCAATTTGGAGTCTACCAAATGTTGATTGAATTATCTTGAATAATATTATACTTTTTTGTTTGATTATGTTAAATATTTTAATTTAAGATTTCCCACTTTGTGCGTGTTTTAGAACAAAAAAAAAAAAAATTTATAATATTATACAATAGGAATATGGATAAATAGGAGTTCGTTCTCACTTGGTTGAGTTTTTTAATCCTTTTATTAAAATTTAACAAAAAGTGAGTTCAATTGATTTCAGTTTTGCAAATATCTAAAATTTTACATAATGGTTTTGGAGTGTCTGTTCTTCTATGTAGGAGCTTCGAGAAACACAGCTGGTAGGACAAAGAAAATTTTGATGATTTTATTATTTATTTCTTGGAGATTCATTCTCTTTAGTTTCGAATCATCTCTTAATATTTTTTCTTCCAATACTCTCAAAAGTCACTCTACTATCTTTTCGCCCTCATCCAAGATTTTACTGACTCCTTTAACACCAGAAATTTTTAAATGGAGCCAAAGTTTCATTACCCAGAACTTTCTGATAGGGATAGAAGTCAATTATTGAAACTAACCTCTAAAGAAAAAATGTTTAAATCATAAATTAAATTGCTTATTCTTTTGGAAACCAATTTGAAAACTATGGGTTTATTTTGCAACTTTGAACTGCTTTCATCCTATTCCTCTAAAAAACCAATAACACTTATTTTGATCTGGATTTTCCTTTGTTCTGTTCCTTTCTCCAATCTTTCTTTTCCTCCTCGGAGTCTTTCATCTGTGATTTTCTTTAAAATTTTAACTATTTCAATCCTTTAATAAAGAAAAGGAGCCTCCCTTGAGTTTGAGTAAGGTTTAATCTTTTCGTGAGAGAATGCGTTGTACATTCCAGATTGAGTTGAAACTATATATGGAAATAGAATGTTTATTTCATAGTGGTCTTAATTGAGAATAATAAAAAACCAAAATTAAAAGAATTCACCAAAAGAAAGAATTATTCAAACAAAATAAATGATAAACCAGAATGTGACAAAAAACTTCTGAATTATTCTTATTAAATTCATTTTTTTCACTTTTACCAACTTATCCCTATCAAAAAAGAAAACTAAATCAATTGAAGGAATTAACTATCCCAATATCAACTAACAAAATTATTTCGAAAATAAAAGTAATAAAAAGATTGAGAAAAATCCCTATTGAAATTAAAAATGAACAATTTTTAGACAATTTAAATCAGAGTTAACTTATCGTTCCAATGCATTCGAGGGCAACACATTTGGACTAATGGTGATTTTAAGGAAAATGGAATCTCTTCTTTCCAAGATCCTGTTCAACAAATTTTTCAAACTTTCATTATGGAGTTGTTGATCATTTAATCAAATCTAATGAGAAACAAAAAAAAATTCTCTAGAATCCACCAAAGAAATTGATAAGCTGTTATTGAAAAATAAGAAACAACAAAAGCTTTTGATGGAGTAAATGTCATTGATACCTCATTAATACTGTACAAAACTATAATAAAAATAAGATTGTGAAAAGGGATTTATCAGATGGATTTAATCCTTCAATAATCAAAGTGGAAGAAAGGGAACAATAATTGGGTTGTTTGAGAGAAACTAATAAGGGAATTTTTGAAAATCTTTTGAATTTCATTCTTGGAGTGGTCCATTTTTTATAAATAAGTTTGCATTTCTAAAAAAGAATCAATTAACTGACTGTTTGTAATTTTCGAAAATGATTGATTTATCAAAGTTAACTGTTAACTTTATTCATTTCCTCAAAAAGAAACACAAATTTGAAATGTTTGTGACTGAATAATATTTCTTTTTCATTGAACAAAATCAAAAAATCTTCACAAGATTTCACTTGATCTTTGTTTCTCTTATAAGAAGAATCTCTTTAATTCCAAATTGGTATTGTGAAAATAGTGGGGTTTGAAAGAAAAATAGATTAAATTTTTTATAAAAGAATTATACAAAAAAGAAAGTCTCACCATTTTATTAAGAATCTATCATCTATTTTTTGTGAAACAAAATAGGTAAAAAAGGGAGTGTTAACTTTGGTTTGTTTGGGGGAACATATAAGAAGAAAAAATTTGGACAAGTTTTACAAAAAACACAATTTGGGAATTATCCTTGTTAGTCAATGCTTTACCATTTGAGACTTCAATGAACTATAAGTGGTCAGGTAATCTTTTGAGATGATTCTTTTCAATCATCTTTATGTTTTTTGTTTAAGTAAATATATTAAAAATAGATTATGTTGATAAGAAAAAAAAAATTAAAAAAAATTGAAACTTATTGAAAAACAGTACATAGAAAAGAAAATGAGCAAAAAAAATCAACAATCATTTTTTAAATATTTAATGAATGAAGGAAAGAATTACATATCCAAAAGTGGACAAATATTTGATGTTGTAAAAGATGGGGTAGTAAAAACAGCACAAGTATCTTGGGTTGTAATATCAGCAGCAATTATAATTTATATCCCTCTTCAAAAAGTAGTTTTGACAGATTTTGGATTGCGTGATAATACAGCACAACAAGAAGCACTTATTGAATTCCAAAGAAATCAAGAAGAAAGAAATTAAAATATTTATATAATTTAAATAAAGCTTTATTTGGGTTCAATAATTCTTTGATTATGCAAAAAATAGAAAAATGCCTTTAAATTTGTTGAATATAATTTTTCATTTGATTATTCCAATAGTCAGAATTTTGGAGTTTGTAGGTGAGAGGATCAGGGAGGTTTCTGATTCTGAAAAAAACAGCATCTCTATGTTTAGCAGAGACAACAAGCTGTTGATGGAGAAAAGAAGAATGAGAATCTTGGTAAAGTTGATTGAGCAAAGAAGAAGGCTGTTCATTGGTGGTTGGGACATAGTGAGGATGAGCCAAATAAGCTTCTGTTAAAAGTTTTTTAACAAGACCCATAAGGTAGAGTTGATTTTGGTTTTGATTGGGATAAATATCAGCAGGTAAAGAAAGAACTTGATCGTTGGGGGTGTATCTTTTACCTGCCAACTCGGTGACTCTTTTGTAAACAACTTTTGGTAATCTAAGAGAAGGAAGCCACAATTTCAAAACTACCTTTCTTTTCCAGTACTCTTTCTTTCTTTTTGTGACTGCGGTATGAGGTTCGATAAAGTGAAAGGTTTTGATTTCGATGGGGTATTTCACTCTGTCTATCTTTCCTGCTTTTTCAAGTTTTTTTTCTTTTTCTTTTTTAGTTTCTCTTTCTTTTTTAAAAGGATCAGTGTCGATGGAACCATCTTCTTTTTCACCTGTGATGAGATAGAGCACTTTATCTACCATTCCTTTGAAATCGAGAAAACCCTCTCCCATTTCACTGTTTGTGATTGCATAAGGGAAATGACCAGCCAAGTGACGTTCCAAAAAGATTGGATTGGCAACAGGATCTCTTATTAAAAGTTTAAGAGCTTCTTCTCCATCTTTAGTTTTTGACCATTCTTCAAATTCTTTTTTGATCTCCTCATGCACTTCTCCCAATTCCACTCTCTCTATTTTTTCTTTTTTGAGGGAATACTCTCTCTTTTTGTTTCCTTCTTCTCCTTTTTGGAGGGGATACTTTTTGGGGAGCATAAAAGAAAGATTTTCAGTTTCATCATCTTCCTCTTCTATTTCTCCTTCTTTCCCTTTCCCTTCTTCACCGCTAGAGTTTCCACCTCTTTGAAAGAGCTCATCATCAGAGAGGTCGAGTTCTTGATCGAGTTGAATAGAATCAGATTGGAGAGGGAGAGATCCTTTTTCGATTCTTTTTAATTGAATTTTCAATAATTTGTCAAAATCAATTTCTCTTCCAGAAGAGGTGAAGAAACGAAAGTGGAGAGCTCTTGCAGGCCACGATTTCTTCCACATCTTATCGTTTTTACCACGGAAAATGTTGATGACATGGTCAGGTTGGTAAGAGATTTCTTCCAAATTCCCCTCCATCCAAGGTTCTACCATGTATTCTGGTAAAATTCCTCCCTTCAATCCTCTAGGCAAAAGACCATGTTCGTAGAGGATATTTCTAATGTTCAATTGTTTTTGATGTTCTTGCAAAGACCAGAGATCATCATTCAAAGCAGGTACAGCAGAAACATTTCCTCTATCTCTAAAAGGAAAGAGATCATTCTTCATATCTAGATCCATTGAATCATCCCTGATTCCATGATCCAACTCTTCAAACCAATTTTCTTCTGTGGTTTGATTAAAAGCAGCCAAATCCAAGATATTTGATTGATTCAACATAAAGGTGAGATTCAATTGATCATGTTTATCCCAGGTAGGATCTTTGAGTTTATTCATTATATCAGTTACAATCTCATATTTGTTATCCAAGAGTTCTTGTGCTATTCTCATCATTTCTGGCTTTTCTTTTTGAAGTAAAGAAAAGGTTTCTTTGTTGCTTAATTCTTTTTCTTTTTCTGATCTTACTTTTTTCTCCTCATTTGCCTTTTCTGAAATGATTTTTGATGCTTTTTCATATACTCCAACTATGTGTGATTCATAATTTGCTCTATACAATGCATATTGTGTTTCAAATCTTTTTCTTTTATCTTCTTCAACTCTTTTTGAATTAAATGAAACATAGGTGAATGGAGATGGGTAATGATAAATCAAATCTGCATCCTCTTCTAACAATGGACGAACTGGATGTCCCAAGGGAATGATTTCTGGTATTATTTCCCTTTTCCCGAATGTTCCTTTTGTATATGATTCCATTCTTATAACTTTCTCATCATCTATTTTTGATTTGTTATTTTCAAATCTTTTATCCACAAAAATACAATAATATCTCTTGTTTAATTTTATTTTATTCTTCATATTAATCATATTCTTGCTATTCATTTTCCTGCCAAAAAAGTTATTGAAGGATATGGAAAAATTAATGAGATTATTACCCAAAAAAATTTATTATTCAATTTTTTTTTATATATTTGTAAAGGAAAAAATCAATGATTCTTTCCATAATTAATTTGTCATTCTGTTTATAAATTTTCCCAATCACACAACATAAGGATAAATTTTTCTATATCATACATATTTTTAACACGATAAAAAATCAAACTTCGATATTGGAGATAACCTCTAATACAATTATTTTTTTCATAAAGTGCAGGAATTCAAATAATTTTTCGTTATAGCTTTAATTATCATTCAAATGAATTCCAATATTTTTTGGAAAAAGAAAAAGAGGATTAAACAAATTGTTCTTATTTTTTCTTACCCACTTTAACCAAATTTGATCGATTTTTTGTTTGGTTGAGACCAAATTTTTTTTAAATTTTGATATTTAACAAAAATTAACATTTGACAATCTTGAATAATTTGTTTTAATTTGATTGTTTTTGAAATGAATAAACTTAATTCAGAATTTGAAAGAATCGAAAATAATTGTTTTGAAATTTCATCTCAAATGCAAGTTTTTCTCAAAAATATATCTTAATTTCAATCATCGGCGAAAAATAAAAAATTAAAGAAAATATATTTTTATAATTTGAATAATTGAAAAAAAAAAAAATAAAAAAAAATTGAATTCAATCAAAATTAAAATGAAAGATTCAAACTTAAATGAAGAAAATATTCAAGTGGTTGATAATTTTGAAAGTATACGTGATCAAAATCCATTTGGGACAATGCATTCACAAGATGGAAGAAAAAAAAAATTAAAGTTCTTTGGAATAGCAGCAGGGGCTTTATTCATCTTGATATTGCTTATTATCATACTATTAATTGCACGTAAAAATGTATCATCACATTCAAGATTGGAATGGAATTCAACAAGATTACCAACATATACATACCCCAAACAATATAACATTTCATTTGTATTGGATGGAGAAGTATTCAATGGGAGAGAGATAATAAATATAGAATTGTACACAAAGACCAATCTAATAGTTTTGCATGGAGATTTAAAGGTAGAATTGGCCGAGGTGAGAATAGTTAATGGATTCGTAGATTCTACTTCTGAAGATGGATATGTAGTGGCAGATCAGATAGATTACGATGTTGTGAATGATTATATCCTCTTAAGATTTGAAAACTTAAAAAATGTTCCATTGTATAACGGTGTATCTTATATTCAATTGAGATTGACTTTCAAAGGATCGATCAGAAAGGACAACAGAGGTATTTTCATCACCAATTTTGTTGATGAACAAAATAAAAAGGAAACCGTGATTTCTACACATTTTCAAACTATGAACGCAAGACTTGCTTTTCCTTGTAAGAAATTAAAGTTTAAAATAATACAAAGAAGGATAACTTTAAAGTTTATAAATAAATTAAATTGAGATTTTATAAAAGTTATATAAATAAATTAAATAAAGATTTTTTGAATATCTTTTAAAATTAATTAAATTCTTATATTTAAAGGTTTTGATGAGCCCAACATAAGATCGAATTTCACTCTTCAAATAACCACAAGTTTGAAATACAATTCAATCATTTCAACTACACCAATAAGCACAAAAATAGTAAGTTTAAACTCAACAACTGTTATGTTTCAAACAACACCCCTTGTGCCTACCAATGTTTTGGGTTTTGTTTTGTCCAATTTTATAGAATCAAGCGAAAAAATAAATGGAGTGGAGATTTCTGTTTATGCTTCTCAAGGAAAATTTACCCAATCTTTAAGTGCATTAAATGTTGCCAAGAAAATTATTTCTTTTTATAATCAATTTTTTACTCAACCCGTAAAATTTTTTAAAAACAAAAATAAATTTCAAAATTTTTAAATTAATTTTTTTTTGTTAAATAAATTAGATGCCTTCAAGTAAATTGGACATTTTTTGTTTGCCTCATTATGCTCCTAAGGGAGAAATAGATGCAACTTCAGCTTTGGGGCTAATTATTATATCAGAGGATGATGTTTTGATAGATCAATATTCTTCTACTTTCCAAACTCGTCAAAATTACTTGAATCTTGCTCGTGAGATGGCACACCAATGGATAGGTAACATTTCATAAAATTATTCATTAAATTTTCTTATTTAATTATTTTTTCAAAAGGAATTTCTTTTAATATAAATGTAAATATTAATTTTTAAAAAACTTGCTATTCATCAAATATAATCTATTTTTAATTTTCAAAATTTTTTTCTTTTTTGAATTTTTTGTTTTATTTTTTTATTATTTAAATTATTTTTATTTTAAAATTATTTTTTTATTATTTTAATTATTTTTATTTTTTTGTTTATTTTTTTATTAATTAATTCTTTTTATTTATTGTTTTTTTTATTAATTCTTTTTATTTTTTAAAATTTAAAAATAAAGTGGTGGAATTCAATATGGATGATTGAAGGGTTTAGTACTTTTTTCCAATACATGGTAGTGGACAGTTTACAACCAACATGGGAAATATGGAGAAGTTTCAACTTTGAATATCAAAATGCTCTTTTCCATGATTCTTTAAAATACTCCCATCCTTTGGAACTCCCTGAAGATAAGATTGTTAATCAATATGATATCGAAGTTTTATTTGATCAAATTACCAACAATAAAGGTGCTTCTATCATTTACATGCTTTATGATAGGTATCAAAAATTTTTTTTTTTTTTTTAATTATTACTATGATTATTACTATGATTATTATTTTTATAATTAGTGTAATTTTATTATTATTATTTATTATTTATTATTTATTATTTATTATTTATTATTTATTATTTATTATTTATTATTTATTTATTATTTATTTATTGTTATTTTTTTTTGTTTTGGAATGAAATAGACCATCATTGATGTTTTCGATATTACAACAGTTATTGGGAGACAGTGCACCAGATGTGAGAGTGGCAGTATCCAAAAATTTGGCAGTATTATTAACTTACTTTGAAGATTCTGATAAATGGGGTACTATCAAAGATGTTTTCACCACTCTTCTTTTTGATTCTGATAAAGATGTAAACCCCTCTCCCTCCAACAACAACAATAACAATGATATATTTTTAATTTAATTTATAATAATAATGGCACTGATATATTTTTAATTTATAATAATAATAATAATGATATATTTTTAATTTAATTTATAATAATAATGGCACTGATATATTTTTAATTTATAATAATAATAATAATAATAACACTGATATATTTTTAATTTTAATTAATACAATAAATACTAACAACACTAACAAAAACTGATAAATACTATTTCGACTGTACTATCAAAAAAAAGGTTTCAAAATCAGCAATGCATGATCTTTTACCAATTATTGTAGATTGGGCGGAATACTGTGAAATCATGACAACCAAACTCATCCCCTTTTTCATCCAGCTCCTTCGTGATAATATGCCCGTATTTTTCTACTTTTATGAATTATATTTTTAAATTTTAAATTTTAATTGATTATTGTTTTTTTTATGATTAAATTTAATTCAAAAAAAAAAAAAAAAAGAAATCAATGCAAAAAGAGAAGCAAATATCAGTAGTTCAGGAGAAAAAATTAGTAGTGTTACTTGAATCTCTTTCTACCATTACTCCTCGCATTTTTGACAGTCTTCTCCTCTCTTCTCCTTTTTACAATCTTCTTAAAGAAGAACGCAAAAAGAAAGGTAATTTATTCCCTCCCCCTTTTTTCTTATATTTTAATATTGTGATTCTATTTTTATAATTCTATTTTTGTATTTATTTTTATAATTCTATTTTAAGTTTTATTTTTATAATTCTATTTTTGTATTTATTTTTATATTTATTTTTATAATTCTATTTTAAGTTTTATTTTTATTTTTATTTTTGTGAAAGTATTTAACAAAACAAGAGAAGAAAATCATAAAAACAAAACAAGTGATCAGAGTCTTATCACCGCAGATGAAAGATTGTTCTTGGCTGAAAAATTTAACAATTTCTTAGTGGATCATAATGTCTTTTCTGAGGGGAGTGCTGGTTTTCCCTTTTTTATTATCTTTTTTAACATCATTTGTGAAAATGTATCCTTATTAATTTTTTTTTTAAAAAAAAGGATTGTTATGGCCATTGTTTTCATGGATGTTGAAAGAATATGTACCAGAGTTTTTGAAATGCATTTGTTTGTGTTCCAGTGGTTACAATGCTATGGTTAACTACAGAAAAATGATAGAGTCCATTTGTGATTCCTTTGGCCTCACTTATTGCCAAAAAGTAATTCTTTTATTTTATTTTAATAAAAATATTTTTGAAAAAATAATAAAATATTCATTTATTGCAAAAATTTTTTATGATAATTTTTATAAAAATATATTTTTTAAAGATAATTTTTACTCATATTTTTATTTATATTTTTTAAAAGGTTTTGAAATTACAATTTTTGAGCCAACTGGGACTAGATACATCTAAGAAAGACTTTTTTACAGAACCCAATAAAAATTCTCAGGATATTTCCCTCAAGAGATTGTACCCTTTTAAAATTTATCTTTTTTTCTTTAAATCTTTTTTTATTTTTTTATTTTTTATTATTTTTAATAAAAGGAAATTATTCCCAATATTTTTGTCAGTAATAGCGCCTACTATGGAAGAATTGCATTTCACTTCTTTTTTTAAAGAAACAATTGATCAAGTAGCAAATAATCAAAATGATTGGAACAGAGAAGAACACACTCCTTGCATTTGTATTGGTACCTCTATTTCTATCCTCTTATTTATCATCCTTTTTAAATATCTAAAAAAAAAAATTAATTTAAATTTTGTTTTAATAATGTTTTAATCATGTTTTAATCCTGTTTTATTAACGTTTTAATCATGTTTTATTAACGTTTTAATCATGTTTTATTAACGTTTTAATCATGTTTTATTAATGTTTTATTCTTAATATTTTAATATTTTAATGTTTTATTAATGTTTTATTCTTAATAATATTTTAATATTTTAATGTTTTATTAACGTTTTATTAATGTTTTAACAATATTGATAAAAATGAAAAGGTATTCAGTGGCTTTGTCAGATAGATCACATTAACATTTGGAAAAAAAAAATTACCAATTTACTATGGGAGTTAGTTGTTGATAAGAATTTGAACATAAAACTTGTTTCTGCTGATCTCTTTGGTGCCATGGTTCAAAAAAGAAAAAACAATTTTAAATAATTTTTTATTTTTTGTTTAACAACTTTTTATTTTTTATTTTTTATTAAATAAGATAAGTTGTGTAGATCCAAACGAAATATCAACTTCTATTTTACCTGCACTTGTCACACTCTCCACAGATATGGAAAAAAAAGTTAGATTGGCTACCATTGGTCCTTTTGGTGAAGTAGCTGTCAACACTAGTGATAGTGGGACTTTAGAAAAAGTAAACATTAATTCATTTATTATTTTTATTTGATTTAATTTTTTTCTTTTCTTGATTTATGATGATTTATTTATAAGGTTTTTGCCCAGTTCGAAAGTGTCATAGAATCTCAAGAAAACTCTTTTTTGTTGAAACTTCTTTCGGTCATATCCAATATCATCCCACGTGTTCAACAAAGTTTCAGGGATCAATGTAAAATATTTTGTTTCCCAATTATTTCTATTTGTGAATCAATTTCTTATTTTGTATTTAAATCTTTTTTACAAGTTTTACTCCCAAAATTGATGAAGTTAGCAAAGGAAAATGCAAATGCACCACGTGAATACAAAAGTGAAACAGCAAATAACATATTTGAAGCATTTAAAGCTTTTAATGGATGTGTGCTCTCTTCTTCTCTCATTCAGAGACACATTGTTCCCTCTTTAAATCTTCTTAAAGATCAAATCACCAATGAATCTTACAAAAATCAATTGAATACCATGCTCAAAGAAGTAAGAAAAAGTTTTTTGTTTCTGAATATTCATTATTCTTTTTTTTTTTCGAAAAGATGTTGGAAAACACCAAACTTGATGAACAACACGGACACCAAGGAGAACTCTCTGGGGATCTTAAGAAAGGTTTTACCCAAGGTATCAATCTTTTGGATAGATTTAAGACACTAGTGAATTCAGAAAAAAATGAACTCAACAAAAAATAAAATTTAATTAAAATACATTGATAAAACAAAAATTAACTTGATTATTGATGAAAAATGAAGTATTTTCTCAACAATAATTTTTTTCATAACAAGATGATTTTGAGAAATTAAAAAAAAAAAAAAAAAAAAGGTTGATTTAACATGGGAGATTATGAAGATGAAAATGAATATTCAGTCAAAAAAATGATGGAGTATGAAGATAGATTTAAAGAAGGAAAAAGTCAGAATATTAATCATATTATTATAATTTTTTTGATATATAATTTTTTTTTAAAAAAGGTGTTCTAAGCGCTCAAGATGTATTTGATGGAGTCAAAATAGAAATATCACGAGTATTTGATACAAGATTCCAAATCGTACATGCGCTTAAAATGGGAGGTCATTATGAATTAGGACCTCAAAAACAAAAAGCAAAGGAAAAAAGAATGATGCAAGGAGGTGCAAAAGATCAATTTCTTTATGAATTTACTGCATCTTATCTTCATGGAAACTTTGTTTTTGTTGGGAGAATTGATACACAAGATAGAATGATGGGAAGATTCCACCATAATTACAACAAAAGATTTAATTATAAGATAATGGGACAGGTAACTTATTTTTCCACTTAATGAATTTATAATATATCTGAATCGAGGATTATTAATACATTTCATTCATTCTTCATCTATTTGTCTTTTATTTTTCTATTTGCATCAGACAATAGAAGAGCATTCAGCAGCCATAATCGAAGGTTCATTTAGACCAACATCAGATAGTGTGATATCTGTCAAAGCAATTAATTGGACACAATTCAATGCAGCATATATGCAAATGGTAAATCCATATATTTCTTTGGGATGTGAATTACAGTATAATTCAAAAACACAATGGGCAATAAATGAATTTTCATTGAGATATCAACCAGCATTTGTGAAAAAGAATCCTTTTATTGGTTTCCCAGCCCAATATGGTCAGGGAAAGATTCAGATCGTACCTTCTGATGTTTATGTCCTCTCTGTTGGTACCTCAAAAGGTAAAAAAGTAATAGGTCCTTCCATCCAAGGTGAATCCTATTCTTTGGCCAAAAATGTTTTTCGCAACATTGGTAGTGTTTCTTTTGGTTTTGCTCACATGGTTAATGAAAGATGTCAAATGGCTTCTTTGATCAAATTTGCAAAGATTGGACAAGATAAATGTAAATTTTTTTCAATACAATTTCTCATATTTATTATTTAAAAGGTCACATAAATTTTTTTTTTATTATTAAATTTATTCTTTCAAAATAAAAGGGAGCAGTTCTTTGAAAGTGGGTATTGATTACAGCGTTCCTATGTTATGTAGTTTTAAATCTCAAATTAACGCAAATGGTACTGTTACCACCACATTAGACGACACCATTAGTCAAAACGCTCGTTATGCAGTTGCTGCGAAGATTAATTACTTCAAATCCATTTACAAATTTGGAATATCTATTAACATTTTCACTTAAATTATTCAATTTTTTAAAAATTCAAATAAATTTATTTAACATTTAATTTTCATAAAATATTACATTTTTTATTTTTTTTCCTATTATCTGTTTTTATATCATTTTCCATGTAACATTTAATAGCGAGCTCAAATACTTGATGTAATTTCTCTTGAGTCAATGAGCTGCATTCAATAAAACCTTTGGCTCCCAATTCTTTTTTCAGTTCTTCTCCTTCTTCTGTCGAAACAAATTCTTTTTTGCTTGTTTCATTAGATTCATTTCTCAAATCCTTTTTCAAGCCAACTAAAATTATGGGAGTTTTTGAAGAATAGTGCATTAATTCTGGAAACCATTTCAATTTAACATTTTCAAATGATATCTTTGAAATCACTGAATAACAAATCAAAAATACATCTGTTTGGGGATAAGAAAGTGGTCTCAATTTATCATAATCTTCTTGTCCTGCTGTATCCCTATTATTATTTTTATTTAATTTGAATCTTATCAAAATTTAAATTTACCACAAAGATAAAGACACAACACTCATCTTTTTGGTAAGTTCATTTTCGTACATAACCTGAGTTGAATAGTTATCAAATACTGTTGGGATATATTCTTGAGGAAAACTGTTGGAAGTGTAACTTATTAACATGCACGTTTTTCCAATTGTGCCATCGCCTACTACTACACATTTTACTCCAATACTCATTTTTTATTTTTTAATTTTAATAAAAAACATATTGTTGAATTAAATTAAATTTTTTTTTAATCCTTATCTACTAATAAAATTCTAAAAATAGAATTCTTTTTTAATTATTCAGGTTACCTTCTACCATTAATGAATCTCTATTTTCATACTTTCAAATAATTACATTCACTAATTGAATAAAAAATTTTTTTGAAAATAATTAAAAAATTGAGCAAAATGAATGATGATGAATTGAATAAAATATTGAATATTGCAGAGAATGAAGAAGAAGATGATGATTATGAAAATTATGAAAGTTCCAATAGAGACAAATCACATTCACAAAATTCTTTCTATCCCCAAAAATATAATAATGATATAAATACTGGTCCAAAGGGAGTTTTGAATGATTACAAAATTGCAAAAAAGAATTTAGAGAAAAATATATTATTGGATAATCAAGAAAAATGGAGAGAGATCAATAAAAACTCCTTTGCTATATCCAAAAAGAATTATAACGATGAACAATACAATGTATCAATTAATAAATTTGTATTGATAATAAAATTTTAATGTTTTTTCAAAAGAGTGAAGAAGATGATGGATTTTTGGAAAAATATAGATCAAAAAGATTGGAGGAAATGAAAATTTCAGAATCTGAAAATTATATCCTATCCCAAAAGTATTAATTTTTAATTATTCACTCACTTTTCATGATTTTAATTCAAATTCATTACAAAACAGAAAAAGATTTGGAGAATATAAGATGATTTATGATCAAGAAGATTTGGTAACCGAGATAGATGATGAAGAAGAAAATATCAACACATTTGTAATTGTTCATTTGTTTCAAGATAATATTCTGGCTTCTTCCAACCTTAACTCAATATTTTCTTCTCTTTGTAATATTTTAAAATTAAATAATCAATTTTATTCAAATCAATAAAAAAAAATAAAATTGGTTTTTTAGCAAGAAAATTTACAACAACAAAGTTTTTGAAGATACAAGCAACAGTTGCAATAGAGAGATATGATGACATAGCTGTGCCAACGGTGTGTGTGTATATAGGAGGAAAACAAGTAGAAACATGGGTTAGATTTACTGATCTATTTCCATCCAATTTCACAGAGAGTGATGTTGCTTTTTTTCTTGGCACCAAAGGTTATATAGATGTCTCTAAAAATCAACTTGAAGAATTCAAAAAAGAAACAATCAAAAATTAAACTTTTTATTCCTTTTTTAGTAATTCACTTTTTAATTTGTTTGATTTTTTTTTTCTTAAATGTGATATACTTTAAAAAAGGTAATACCAAATCAGTTGTGAAAAATTGCATGTAGTTAACAAGTCAGACTTTAAAAAATTAGGAAATTCAATAAAAACTTTCTCAATTGCAACACATAATCAAAAAAACCTCAAAAATCAATTTGGTTAAGGTAAAAGACTTGGGACCATTTATTCTGATTGACAGGGTAATGTTCAAACATCTTGAAGACAATGTTCCGGAAATAACTTTGAGCTTCTCCCCATTGAAGTATTTTTCAAGGTAACTTTCAACAGTGTTTTAACCTTCTTTGATAAATTTTTTTATAATGTTGACAATGATCCCCATCAAGTAATAACTTCTGTTTGTGCACGAAGAAGCAATTTATCGATCACTAATGCCCAACTTTTTACAACAACATTCAACAGAAAGTCTTGACCCGAAAGTGTTTACAACCAAGTCAAGGGTTTCATATTCTCCGAATTCGATTGTTTTCTCACCTATCTGAATAGATTTTTCTTCTCCCACTCCCAAAAAAAGTACAAAATTCCAAAATCGGATCCCTTACCTTTTAATAAATGTTTTATTTTGAATTTTTATTTTATTCCAAAATTTATTATTACCATTGTGACTAACCAAGACGATCGTATTAACACCCTCCCCACAAATAGATACCAATTACTAATTAAAATCTTCCAAAACTTGCCCATCCTTTTTTGCTTCATTATTTTCTATTGTAGTGATCTTATAGGAGAAACCTCTTCCTTTTGGTTTGAATCCATGCCTGTTGACTAAAGAATGAAAAGAGACATTTCTTGCGGAAATAGAACAAAAAAAATTTCCAAAATTTTTCTTTCGAAGATTTCAAGAACAAATACCATAACTTGTTAATCTTTTATGTTTAATACAAGTTTGTGATCGATGGGGTCTATTTCCGAGAAATCCAAAGATCGAGAAGTTTGAGATTGAGAGAATTGAGAATAGTTCAACTCTTCTTTATCACTATTCGGAGCACTTTGAATAATACTAATTAGAGTTTGTTCCAAGTCTTTGTCATTAANGGAAGGAAATTGAAAATTATGAAGAATCTAAAAGAAAACTTGAATTCAGAATCACACAAAACTTCAATTATGAAAAATAAGGTTACGAAAAAATATTTGGAATCAAAATAATGATATAATAATTTTGGGAGAGGATTTTCTTGTATTTTTAAAAATATTTGATAATTTTTGAAATATTATTAAAAAGAGTTTTTTGTATAAATTTTTTAGATCGAAATGTTACATATCTTTAATTGAATCAGGGATGTCCATTCAAAAATTGATAAATTCTGTTTTTTGCAACATATGGTTTCTTTAATTTTAATCAAACATCTCAAATCATCTGATAATTTTGATTGGATATCAAAAAGTTTTTGAAAATCAGCTATTATGATCATTTTGAGTTTTTAGAAGCTTCTAAAATGAAAGAAGAATCAAAAATTAATTGGGCAATGACATATAAAAACATGATCCCAAAATTAAATTTGCATTGGGAAGTTTTTCCAAGAACTACTCGGACTTCTTCCTTAATTCTTTCACAAATAATTTTTTAAATTTTGGATCAAACAATCTCTTTTACATATTCGAAAATAGATTTAATTTTTATTTCCCAAAGCAATATCAATTATATTTTGTTCTCTATTCGAAGAATCTTTTTCATCATCAAGGGTAATACTCAATTCATTATTCACACTTTTGTTATTATTTTTTCCAGAACTCTTATTTTTCTGAATATCGTTGCTGTTACTATTGTTGTTATGACTGTTACTACTGTTGTTATTGTTATTGTTGCTATTTTCACTGTCAAGAAGGAGGTTAGAGTGATTATCAGAGTGGTTAGAGGAGTCAGAGGGGAGATAGAGGGAGTCATGGAGATCATCATCTTTGTAAAGGAGGTCTTTTGAATTGAATTTTCGGAGAGGAAAGTTAGGAGATAACAAATCCAAATTTATTTCCTCATCATTGTTTCCTCCTTCATTGTTTCCATTATTATTATTACTACCACTACTGTTACCATTCATTTCTATCTTTTCACTTTCCTCATCTTAATATTAAAATAAAAATAAAATAAAAATAAAATGTAATGTAATGTAATGTAATAAAAATAAAAATAAAAATGAAAATAAAAATAAAAATAAAATGTAAAAATAAAAATAAAAATAAAATATAATAAAAATAAAAATAAAATGTGATAAAAATAAAAAGGTAAAAGAACCAAGGGAAGGAGAAAAGAGAGAGGGGTCAATGTTTCCGGTCCAAAACATGCGAAATTCTCCACGTAAAAGAGAAGAGAGGAGGGTGGGAATGAGAGTATAAGGAACCAAATACAATAATGCTGGTTGTGCCATTTTACTTGCCACCAACCCTATCAACGCACTCATCATTCCAAATAAATACCCTTTTTTAAAAAAAAAAATATAAATTAATAAATAAATACCCTTTATAATTTTAAAAATAAATTAATAAATAAATACCCTTTATAATTTTAAAAATATAAATAATAAATACCCTTTATAATTTTAAAAATAAATAAATAAATAAATACCCTTTATAATTTTAAAAATATAAATAATAAATTAGTATTCTTTATAATTTTAAAAATATAAATAATAAATACCCTTTATAATTTTAAAAATAAATAAATAAATACCCTTTATAATTTTAAAAATATAAATAATAAATTAGTATTCTTTATAATTTTAAAAGTAAATATTAAAAAAAAAAATATTCTTTTAAAATTATTATAAAAAATTAAAAATTAAATTGAAAATATTGAAAATATTGAAGAAAAGAAAAGGGGGGGGGAAAAAGGAACCAAGGTAGCCAACACGAAAGTAAAAACCCTCATGAATGACATGCATGAAGAGGACACGAGATTGAGAACATTTCTTTTTAAGAGATAAAATGTGTGTATCAAAACGGTAAAGAAATGATAAAAAAATCCCCGGTAATATTATGTCTCCCAACCCCAACAACATTGGATTACTCCTAAAAACACAAAAATATTATTAAAAAAAATGATAATAATAACATTAATTATAAAATACTAATAATAATTATAAAAATAATAATAACAATAATTATAAAACAAAATAAAATTAATAAAATAAAAATATTTAAATAAAATTAATAATTATACAATTAAATTATATAAATAAAAATGATAAAAATAAAAAAATAATAAATAATAAATAATAAATAAAAATAAATAATAAATAATAAATAATAAATAATAAATAATAAATAATAAATAATAAATAATAAATAATAAATAATANTTTTTAATTTCGTTGTTCTTCAAAGTCTGTTTTGGCTGATGAATGTTCTTCTAGTTTGAGGAGATTTTCCCAGTTTCTAGTTCCCATCGAACAAGAGTTTCATGAGTAGTGACTTGTTTGATGAATTCGATGGAAAGTTTGGTTTCTTCTCTGTTATCAGATTTCTTCAGGTGATCAAAAAGAGACTCAATCTCCACTTGTTTGAGAACTTTGTGATCTTTGCAGTTTTTGAAGGTTCTTTTTGGCTCGGAACCTTGTTTTTGTGAGTTCTTCCATTTTAGGGTATACTTATTTCCTGATTTGATGGTAATAAAAAAATCTTTATTCCTTTCGAGGTACCTGTTGCCGTTGTATTGTCTGTTCCAAACGTGACTTTTACTTGAACAGAGATTGGGGCCGTGTTTGTTTACAAACTTTTCGAGACCATTGACACATTGGGCCGCGGAGTGTCCTACTCTTGCAGTTTTGACAAGAGAGAGTCAAATTTCCCATTTTAAGTTCACAACCTGAGAATATTGGGTGATTAATTCTAGTACTGTCGGATTTGTAAAAAATTTTGGCTAGTTCAACACCAAATTTTGAGAAGAGGATGTTGTGCCATTTCTTCCCATTAGAAACAGCTTTATGGAAGTATGGGAACTTTTTGAGTTTGTTCATTGCATTTACCGAATCATTTCTTCCTTTTCCTTTGGAGTGGTGGAGCAAGACACAATCCTTGTCTTCGACTTGATTTTCAATATTGTCATCGTTTGATGTTTTGGGAATGAGAAATTCTACTTCTTTCCTCTTTACAATTTTACGGGTGATAATTGTTTTTTTTAGGCCGTTATCGAAGAACTTTTTACAGTCAACTGCATTTCTATCTGATGAGAAAGAGAGTAAGAAAGTTTTTGAGTTGTCTGAAGAAGGGAGAAGTTGGTGAGAAGTGAAATTAAATTTTTTGGAGAGCAATTTTATTTTTTCTTCTGAGAGTTTGGGGTTGGTGGGAGAATACAATATTGAGACAACTTGATTAGGTAGCCCATTCGTCGTGGAAGAAAGGGCAAGAGTTAGAGTTGCAAAGGTTTTTCAAGGAATTATTTTCGTATCATGGATAAGGACAGTTCGGTTTGATACATTTGCTTTTCAAATGAGAAGCACAGAAATTATTTTTCTATTTCTCGGGAAGGATGACCTCTTTCACTTTTGATTCATTTTTGTTTTCCTGTGTTTGGTGTAGGTATCTACAATTAGTTCCATATTTGCAATTACCTTTCTCGAAGAAGCTACAAAGTTTGGAGCTCTTCTTCGAAGTTTTATGCGTTGGTCTAGTGTGAGAATTACTACATTTTGAACCATATCTGCATTTTTTGTTGATATAGTAACGGCAGACCTTCCTTTTAGGGAGTTGGTAGGCGGAGGGATTATTTGGAACAGTAGAGGACAACTTGGGAGGATTGGAAATCTTTGAGTTTTCAATCTTTTGGAGAACAGGCACTACCTGCTTTTCAACTTCGATCAAAGGGATTGTCGAGTTGGGAGTGGAAAAAGGTAAATCGAAATTGAGGTTTTTTTTGATTCTTTTAGTGCATTTTTAGGGATTATGCTACAATAAGAAGGTGGGGAAGAAGGTGGACTTTTTATCTTGTTCCTGAAATCATCTATGATGGATTTATCAATCAATTTATTTTTATTGAATTTAGATTTGTTTATATCAAAGGAGTCGGGGAGTTTGGATTTGAATGTGATATATATGTGAAAGTTTCCATATATAAAATCAATTTTATTGTCAAAGATGTTTTCTCTTCCAAAACCTTTATCTTCGCAGGTAATTAATACTCCATCATTGATTATGCAGATTATCTTGTCTTTGAATTGATTATGTTTAATATTTTAAATAAAGATATCCCACTTTGTGGGTGTTTTAGATCAAAAAAAAAGATTATCTTGTCTTTGAATTCATAGATATTTTCTTTTTCTGATGTTTCTTTGGCTACAACATATCCGTTATTAAGAAAGATATAACCAGTGGATGATTTAAATGTGAAATTATTGATTGTTAACTATATTATTTTTTTCTATATAAAAAAATAACAGATAATTTTAATTTATTATTAATCGTATGTGTTTTCAAATCTTCAAAGATAAAAACTACAAAAAAAAGTAAACTAAAAACAATTACGAAGAATCAAATAGCAATCTTTGAAGAAATGGAAAAGTTATTTCTTTTCGAGAGCAACCTTAATGATGACAATTTTCTCAAAATAAGTGATCTGAAAAAGAGAAGAGGAAACATAAGTTTAGAAAGATTGAGTTTACCAATGAGGAATGGGTTTGAGAAGAATTGAAGATGTCTTCTCCAAAAGTTCTGATGAGAGCTCTTCTTGACAAGAATGATTTTAAATATTCAACTCTCCTCATTTTTGAAAAAGCAGAAAAATATGCAGCAATGGGAGCAAAAGAAGACCTCATCCATCCTTTCTGTTGGTTTCTACAAAACACAAGCAAGATNATTTGAGTAGAGAATCCAATCAATTCTTTTGAGATACTTGCTGTCGACCGCATCCCGTTTGAAAGTATACAAGTCATATCCTTCTTCACAAGAAAGATTACAATCAATCATGAGTTTCTTGAAAGAATTTGCTCTACGTTTTTTCCAAGACTGTGTCTTCTTTGAGTACTTTTTTGTCAAGTCTTATGTAGTCTCGTTCTGTGTCCATGTATTCATTGAAATCACATGCAATGATCACTTTGTTGAGGTGTATATTCTTTTCGAGGGTATTGGTGCTGAGGTTGGGGTTGCTTTTTAGGTTGGGGTTATAGCAGGAGACAAGTTTGAAAGAAAGTTGTAGTTCTTTTTCAAAGAGATGGTTGACTCTGTAACCATTCCGATTTCGATTACACGGTGAAATGGTTTGTTAAAGAGTCTTTTAGGAATGAGAGTGGCGACGCCATGCCTAGCAGGTCCAGTAGTAACATTGTTGCAAAAGATCCAGAAACTTTTTTTGGTTACTTGGTTGATATTACTGATGAAAGAAAGAGAATCTTGTTTGCCAAAGAGTTTTGTTTCCGTAAGAACAATGATACTGTCATTGTTTTTGACAATCCACTAATTCAGCATGCTCTTTTTGACTTTCAAATTGTTTACTTTGTTCACATTTCCATTTCCTGAGTTTCCACCTGTTTTAATCTCTTTGTTTTTGTCAAATTTAGATTCAAAAATACCTATTTCCCCTTGCAGATTCAGATTGGTATCCATGTGGTGCATATCATCTACACATTGTTTAATCCCTTGAACGTTTACTGTTAGAATAGATATTCTCAAGGGATTGTGTCCTCCCACCTTAGTTCTGGTGGGAGGACTTTTCGGCATTCTTACCGACAACATCTTTGTTATTATTATTACTAACTTGATCAACAATTTTTTGACCAAGGATTGAAATGAGTCTGTTTTTTTTGACAAATTTCATGTGATTCAAAGAAGAAAAGGTTGACAATTTGTTGCAAAATTAATGCGAATGTTCTTCATTGGAGAGGTTGTTGAGTCTTTTGATGAGTATTTCGTATTTCTTTTTATACTTTTTGTTATTTTCAAGAGTTAGTTTCCAGATGATGTTGTTGTGTTTAGAGATGAAGAATGAGGTGATGCAAGCAATAGTGTCATCATTACCGTTGAAATCTTTTGATTTGAGTAAGTTGAAAGAAAAGATTTTGAAAAAGGCAAGGTTTTTAATTTCGTTGTTCTTCAAAGTCTCTGTTTTGGCTGATGAATGTTCTTCTAGTTTGAGGAGATTTTCCCAGTTTCTAGTTCCCATCGAACGAAGAGTTTCATGACTAGTGACTTGTTTGATGAATTCGATGGAATGTTTGGTTTCTTCTCTATTATCAGATTTCTTCAGGTGATCAAAAAGAGACTCAATCTCAAATTGTTGGAGAACTTTGTGCTCTTTGCAGTTTTTGAAGGTTCTTTTTGGCTCGGAACCTTGTTTATGTGAATTCTTCCATTTTAGGGTACATTTATTTCCTGATTTGATGGTTATAAGAAAATCTTTCCTTTCGAGGTACCTGTTGCCGTCTTATTGTCTGTTCCAAGCGTGAGTTTTACTTGAACAGAGATTGGGGCCATGTTTGTTTACAAACCTTTCGAGACCATTGACACCATTGGGCAGCGGAGTGTCCTAACATCTTGCAGTTTTGACAAGAGAGAGTCAAATTTCCCATTTTAAGTTCACAACCTGAGAATATTGGGTGATTAATTCTAGTACTGTCGGATTTGTAAAAAATTTTGGCTAGTTCAAAGCCAAATTTTGAGAAGAGGATTTTGTGCCATTTCTTCCCATCAGAAACAGCTTTATGGAAGTATGGGAACTTTTTCAGTTTGTTCATTGCATTGACTAAATCATTTCTTCCTTTTCCTTTGGAGAGGAGCAAGACACAATCCTTGTCTTCGACTTGATTTTCAATATTTTCATCTTTTGATGTTTTGGGAATGAGAAATTCTACTTCTTTCCTCTATACAATTTCACATGTGTTAATTGTTTCTTTTAGGCCGTTATAGAAGAACTTCTTACAGTCAACTGCATTTCTATCTGACGAGAAAGAGAGTACGATAGTTTTTTTTTTTTTTTTAAGATCTTTAATTAAAAAAAATAGACTTAATTCAAAGTGGTAGTTAACCCATTAGAGAATAAGAAAGTTTTTGAGTTGTCTGAAGAAGGGGGAAGTTGGTGAGATGTGAAATTAAATTTTTTGGAGAGCAATTTTATTTTTTCTTCTGAGAGTTGGGGTTGGTGGGAGAATACAATTTTGAGACAACTTGATTCGGTAGTTCAGTTTGAAACATTTGCTCTTCAAATGAGAAGCACAGACAGTGTTTTTCTTTTTTCTCAGGAAGGATGACTTCTTTCGCTTTTGATTCATTTTTGTTTTCCTGTGGTTGGTGTAGGTATCTACAATTTGTTCCATATTTGCAATTACCATTCTCGAAGAAGCTACAAAGTTTGGGCTTTTCTTCGAAGTTTTATTTGGTCTGGTGTGAGAATTATGACATTTTGAATCATATCTGCATTTTTTGATGATAAAATAACGGCAGACCTTCCTTTTAGGGAGTTGGTAGGCGGATGGATTATTTGGAACAGTAGAGGACGACTTGGGAGGTTTGTAAATCTTTGAATTTTCAATATTTTGGAGAACAGGCACTTCCTGCTTTTCAACTTCGATCAAAGGAATTGTCGAGTTGGGAGGGGATAAAGGAAAATTGTTATTGTGGTTTTTTTAGGGATTTTTGTAACAATAAGAAGGTGAGGAAGAAGGTGGACTTTTTATCTTGTTCCTGAAATCATCTATGATGGATTTATCAATCAATTTATTTTTATTGAATTTAGATTTGTTTATATCCATGGAGTCGGGGAGTTTGGATTTGAATGTGATATATGTGATAGTTTCCATATATAAAATCAATTTTATTGTCAAAGATGTTTTCTCTTCCAACACCTTTGTCTTCGCGGGTAATTATTGTTCCATCATGGATTATGCAGATTTGAATTCATAGATATTATCTTTTCCTGATGTTTCTTTGGCTTCAACAAATCCGTTATTAAGAAAGATATAAGCAGTTGATGATTTAAATGTGAAATTAGTGGTGATAGTTTTGCTATATAATTTTGGTTTATCCATATAATTTATTCCTTTATAAAATAATATATTTTTTTCCAATTTATTATCCCAATTTTTTTTTTTTAATTGCTTTGTGTCAATCAATGAAAAATCACAGAATGGGTTTGAAGATTTCTTTCTCAGCTTCAAAAACAAAAGTTCTGATGAAATCTTGATTTTAAAATAATTATAATTATATATTAATTTTGTAGGATAAAAAATAACAGATATATTTTCATGAAATAATTTAAAAATCTTTTTCATTTACTCAGAAGGATACAATGAAAATCCAAGAGCAAACAAGATCTACTCAATGCACCCCAAGTTTAAAACTTCGATCAAATCAAAACTTGAGTATCTCCAAAAGGAGGAAGGTGAAAAGATGAAAAGAATGGATG
>JAMYWO010000023.1:26726-43460 GCA_024220525.1 Cochliopodium minus | reverse complement strand
ATAAAATATAAAATATAAAATATAAAATATAAAATATAAAATATAAAATATAAAATATAAAATATAAAATATAAATAAAAATTAAAAATTAAAAATAAAAAATTATGATTACCTAATTAACAATAAATTATAAATTAATAAAATATGAAATAAATAATGATATGAAAAAGAATAAAAAAATTATAAAAAATTATAATAAAAATAAATAATGATTTTTTTTCATTATTTATTTTGAAGGGAGAAAACTAACGTGGCTGTATTCCCTTTCAATGTGTTTTGTGAACGCATTCTTCGATAAAGGCAAAAAGTTTTTGAGTGTCTCCATGTTTCAAACCCTCATCCTCCTTCTCTTCAATGAAAACAAAGATCTTTCTTATCAACAAATTTATCAACTCACTCTTCTTGGTAATACAATTTAAAAATATTATATTAATTATTTTAATTTTATTTTAATTATTTAAATTTTTTAATTTAATTTTTGTAATAATTTAAATTTTTAATATTTTATTTTTATTATTTAAATTTTATTTTTATTATTTCAATTTAAATTTTTTAATTTGATTTTTGTAATATTTTAATTTTTATTTTAAGTTTTTTATTTAATCTTGATTAATTCTTCAAATTTTTTACTACTTCAGAACACGCTGAATTGAAGAGAACTCTAAAGTCATTGGCTTGTGGTAAATTGAGAGTCATCAAAAAAGAACCTGAAGGAAAAGATATTGGAGAAAATGATGTGTAGCCCTTTTTGTTCATCAATTTTATATTTATTTATTTTTTATTTATTAATTTTTTTTATTATTATTCATTTAATTTTTATTATTCATTTAATTTTTATTGATTTTTTTTTTTTTTACATTTTTTTTTTTTAGATTCTCCTTTCGTAATACATTCACCGACAAAAGAACCAAAATTAAAGTAAACACCATCCAAGTGAGAGAAACAGTGGAAGAAAACAACGAGACGATAGAAAGGGTGATACAAGACAGAACTTTCTTGATAGATGCTGCCATTGTTCGTATCATGAAAATGAGAAAAGTTTTGAGTCATTCAAATTTGGTTTCTGAACTTTTTAATCAACTTAAATTCCCCCTTCAAACTTCTCTCATCAAACAACGTATTGAGAGTTTGATTGACAGAGAGTATCTTGAAAGAGATGAAAATAAGGCTCAGTTTTATCACTATCTTGCTTGAGTGGATTTCGAAAACTTCTTCAATAAAAAAATATATTTGTTTCTAAACTAATTCTTTTTTTTTGTTAATTTGAAATAATTGAACAAGATTAAAGTTGAATAAGATTAAATATTTTTTTACAATTTATTTAGAATCTATTTTTTTTTTTGATTACTGAAAACACTGTGAAATCTTTCTTTGGAATGTTGTTGATACTCTTTTTTGAAATCCTATAAATTGAAATTTATTACTTAAAATAAAAAAAAAAATCGAAAATAAAAATGTCCGAGGATGATTCAGTTGATTTTGATAAGTCATTTAATGCAGAAATGAAATTTTATCAAATCTTTGATCCTTCAACCCCATCAAAATCAGAAAATAAAACCCCTATAAAAGTGATAGATGAAAACAAAAAAATAGATTTGAATACCAACAAAATAGAAAAAAAATATATAGATGTGAATAATGATATCATTGAATTCAAAGTTATCAATAACATTCCTCCTGAGAAAATCAATATAACAAACAGTTCCACTAAAAAAAGAAAGAAATCAGTTGAAGATGATAAAGAGAGTGGTGAAGAATCATCAGAAATAGAAATTTTGACAAATTCATCCAAGAAGAAAACACAACAAGAGGTAAAAATATAGCGAATTCAAATATTTTTCTCAAAATAAAAATTAATTTAAAGAGATATTTCAAATCAAATGAAAAATGTCCAAAATGTGGAATCATTGGACATTCTGAAAATGATTGTGCATCGCAACAATGTTTCAGATGTAATGAATATGGACATGTTGCTAGTCAATGTACATTCTCTAAAAAAATGAATGAAACAAGGAATTGTCATCAATGTGGGCAAGTGGGTCATCTCAAATTTGAATGTCCTCAAAATCAAAGATGTGAAAGATGCTATAAATTGTCAAAATATTGTTATTGTGAAGAGGGAATTTTGATAGAAAGTAAAACAACAACATCCAAAATAGATAAAAAGACTTTGAATTGGATGAAAAAGAAGAGAAAAAATTTGAAAGAAAAAATCAAAAATAGCACAAAGAAATGGATCAATGCTATTATGGGAGAAAAGAAAAACATTTATTGTTATAATTGTGGATCAGAAGGTCATTTGGGATCCACTTGCAAACAAGCAGATTATGATACTCTCAGATCTATCCAATTAAAAGGATTGGCGATAGATTGGAATTCTTAATCAATAAATTCTTTTATCAACCAAAAATTTTGTGAATTTTCAAAAAAAAAAAAACTTTTAAAAGCATAACAACATAAGAATAAAAATAATTTAATGAAAAGGGAAACAAATTAGATTTCTTCAATTTTTCCAAGTATATCTTCTTCTCTATAAATTTGCAAATCCTCTCCCCCCAAAGTGATATCAGTTCCATTAAATCCTTCAGAAAGGAGAACTCTATCTCCAACTTTAATACTGATTGGAATCAAATCTCCTTGGATATTTCTTCTTCCTTGTCCAACTGCAATAACTTTAGCTTCATTGATTTTTGATTGTGCAGATTCAGGCAAAATAATATTTCCAATGGTTTTATTTGATTGTTGGATCTTTTTTACCAAAATTCTATCAAAAAGAGGTATAAATTTTTTGGACTATTTGGAGAATATTATTAGAAATCAATTGATGATAATAAGAAAAAAAAAAATTTTTTTTACCATTTTTTATTCTTTATTTTTTATTCTGATTTTTTTTTTTTTATTATTATTATAAATTTTATGTGTGATCACAAATGAATTAATTGATGATGGGATGGTCTTATCTTTTTATTTGAAGGATAAATAACATTAATTAAGGATAAATGGAGAGATTAACAAAATATTTAAATGAAAAAGTATGAATAGAAAGAAAATTTTATTAAATTATGTTTCTTATTTCAGTTCTTTAAAAAGATCAGTTTGAACCTATTGAACAAAGGAAAAATTATTATATATTGTTCATATTATTATTATTTTCTTAATTATCTTACACAATGATCCAAACAGTGAAAGAATTCAAAGTATTGAGGTCTGCAATGAGCTTGTTTATTATTGAGGTTTGCAATACGTTGAGTACATGCATAATATTCTTTGAGATAATTGGTACATTTTGGAACGCAAGCTTTTTCTAATTTGGTTCTTACAGGGCATCTTTCAATTCCCTCATAAAAGGACTCAAAAAGTTCATTAAGATCTATTATAACCAATATAAGCATATCTAGATCATAAAAAATTTTTAATTGTTATTTTTTTACCAGTCATTTCTTCTTTTTATAATATAAATATCAATTTTTTTTTTTTTTTCGAAATAAAGAGATTTGGATAAAGAATTTGAACAAAAAGAATTTTATTTATTCATTATAAAGATCTTTAATTTTTAAGAGCATTTTTCTTTTTTTGTAATTCTTCAAGTTCATCGAGTTGATCTTCACTCTCTTCTCTTTGTTTTGTGGGAATGTTTTTGACTTCACCCAATTTTCCAAGAACAATTTCATCCAAAATTGATTGAACGTGTTCATCAGCCATTTCATCTTCTTCCTCTTTATCCATATTGAAAGTATCTTCCACCATTTCCTCTATTAATCTTTTGATTTTTTGGGTTAATTTGGATGAAATTTTATATTTTTAATGTTACCCTGCTTTTTCCATTTCCATTGCCATAGATCTCATGACCTTATTCATTTGAGGAACATTCATCAATTTATTCATTATTGACATTACTTCTGTACTTTTTGAAATGGCTTTTGATACTTTAGCCATAGCTTTGATATTGTCAAAAAGAAATTAAAAAAATAGAGTCAAATTCGAGAAAAATTTACCCATATTTTCATTCAATTTGAGGATAATTGAATTAACATTTGCTTTTGCAATATATAATCTTTCCTTTCCCTTTCTTAGTCCTATTATTTCTCTTGCCAACATTTTGGCTTCTTCAATTTGACCATTTTTGGCCAGTGTTTTGATATCATTTTTGGTTTTCAATTCTGTTCTATCCAATACTCTTATTTCTTTTTCAATGTCTTTTTTTGGGCAATTATTTTGAATTTCAAGAAATTAAAGGAAGTAATTACTTCTTGTTTCAGATCTCAAGGAAGATCTCCATAGTTTAAATTGTTCCTCTGCGCTAAGTTTTTTCTTTTTTATGTTTATTTTTTTATTTCAAAAAAAGAAAAAATTTACCTTGAACATTGCGAAAATAAACACAATTTTTTTTAATTATATTGATGAGAAACCTTGCCATAAAGAAGTTATTTTTGTTGAATAATAAATATTTCAGAGATATGAAGTTTAGTGAAAAAGATAATAATAATACTTTAATAATGATGTTTTAAATTAAAGAAAAAAATTTTTTTTTTTGGATGTGTTTTTTAAATTGAGAGGATCAGTTATCTTCATCAAGGTCTTGATTTTTATCTTCAGAATCAGAAGAATCACTGTCAGGCTCCTCGATCCATTGATTATTGTCACCGAAAGAAAAACCACTGCCATCATCATCTCCAAAATTGAAATCATCATCATCATTACTTTGAATGAAGAGAGGAGGATCGCTTATTAAATCTTCTCCAGAACTGCTTTGCTTATCAATAGAGGAGGATTCGATACTTTTAATTTCGTGATAAGAGCCATTGATATATTCGTTCCAGCCAGAACAATTTTGAAGAAAATTAGAAATAATTTCGTTGGATTTAGAAGCATTAAGGATGTTAAAAGTGATGTTTGTCACGAAACCCATGTATCCCTTTCTGAATCCTCTGGGAGTGTCTTGAGCTTGGTCACTTAATTTGGAAGCATTAACGATGCGAGAAGCCAATTGGGCATCGATAACAAGAAATTCTTTGAGTTTTTGATCTTCTCCATCGAGGATGGTATAAATCATTTGAGAGAGGATAATGTGCAAAAAGTTGTTCCATTCATATTCGAAAAATAAAGATAATAAAACTTGCAAAAGATCAGTTTTCATCAAGCTATCCCCGATACTTTTATAATTTGTGGCGAAAAGAGGAGCACAGAATTGAACGATTTTTAATTTTTTGAAACCCAAAGATCTCACTTTCCCTGTAGTCATTGTGATTTCTGGCTCATCTTGTTTGGAGATCATATTTTTGAAGGAATCCAAGTGTTTGAGGATTACATACAAAGGGGTGGGAACTTTTTCAATCGGTGTTGTGCTATCAAATTTTTCGCAAACATTTCTTTTAACGAGCTCGATGATTACTTCGAGGCCATGATAGAGTGATGATTTTCCTCCCTCCTCGAACATGTAGCCAAATAATTCGTTAAGAACTTTTTCACTTTCAATTTGCTTCAATAATGGTGAGTTTTCTGTTTGAGAGGAAACTTGGATGATATCAGCCAATGCTTCTGCTGCATTTTCGTGTATTTCATCTCCATATTCTTTTTTGAATTTAGAAACAAGGCTTGGGATTAGATCTAATTCGCACAACCATTGCAACGTATCATTTTCTGATGATGCTATTATTTTCAGTAAGAGATCCATCATCGCACTACTTTTGAGATGTTCAATAAATTTGTTTACTATATTATTATTCTCTCTCAAATATTCAAGTGTCTAGTGAAAAAGAAAATAAATATTTTTGTTTGAAATAAATCAAAAATTTTTTTAAATGTTCAATAAAAGGAGAATTATTTGCTGATCAAATATTTAAGAAATTTATGGTTTTATATTTGTGTTACATCTGGTGCTTTTTTGTCCAATAAACTTGCAGCCACTTTACTAACATGTGTTGCGAGTGTATCATTAAGAGGAGCTTTATTATCAAGAAATCCATAAAGTTTATCCAATAAGTTTTTGTTATCATAAATAGCATCACATATTGCCCAACTATCAGAGCATAGAATTTCACTTGCAATGAATGGATATCTAATTTAATTATAAAAATTTTGGTTTAAAAAAAAATAATATATTTTGCATTTTTTTTTGGTACTTAAAACAACGGACTGAATCAGAATCTTCAGGAGGTTGAACGGTTATATAATCAAATAATTTTTCGAGAGTGGAAGGAATGACAAGGCTAAAAATTTGTAAAGGAGATATGTGCAAAATAAAAATATTTCAAAAAAAAAAAAATTATATTATTTTTTATTACAAGTCAATAAGTTTTTGGTTTTCAGATTTGCATTCTTGAATGAGATCTTCTTCATCCATTAATTCTTCAAGAGTAAAATCATCTTTTTCTAAAATAGTTTCTACAACAGAAATGGAATTAATCCCAAAGGTTCTCCAAAAATTCATCGTTTTCTTTTTTTTGTTTTATTATCCTTTGTTGGATTTATATTATTCTCTTATATTTATTTTGAAAAATAAATAAATTTTTTTTTTATTTTTTTTATAATTATTATTTTTATATATATACTTTTTGATCAACAATTATAAAATGAGTACAGTAAAATTAAAGGTATTGGCTAGGAAGAAATACATTGTAATACCTTTTTTTTTGTTTTTCTTTAAATTTCACAACAATATCAAAATAAGAATCAAATTTAAAATTGTTTATTAAATTTTGATTTTTCAATTCATTTATTTCCATGATTTGTTTCTCTATTCTGGTATTTCTGGTCATTAGGATTGCAGTGTTTTTCTTCGCTATTTGGTTGAAAAGTTGAAAGATTTTTAATTAATGTTTTAAAAATTTTTACTTTAATGAAAATACAGGAGCTAGAAGTTGGAATTGAAATTATAATTTTAGCACAAAATTGAAAATTTTTCTTTTTTTAATGTGTGTATTTTACCTTTTTTCTCTCTATCAAAATCAAATAATTAAATATAATTATGAAAAATATAATAAATATAATACCTCTCTGCTTTTTTGGAAAAGCAAATAAAATGATAAGCTTTCCCATCATGTAATTCTATTTATTTGTGTTAATTAAAAATATATATATTTAAAAAAATTTTTTTTTTTACGTCTTTCAGCATGATAGACAGATTTTCCACATTCAGCGCATTTTTCACTATCAAATTTAGTTTTTATATAATGAATTTTATAGAATTTTATATTTTTGGAACCTCATTTTGATAATATTCTAATTGAAATATTTTTTTTTATTTTTTAATGATCAAATAAAGAATTCGGTTCAACAGAAATATCTAAATGAATCTGGTCGGAAAAATTTGGGATAGAAATATATCAAAATATAATTTTAATTTGGTATGTTTTTCAAATTTTTTTTTGAAGAATTTTCAATCAGTCATCTTGCTGACCAAATGTTCATTAAATGCTGGATAGAATTGTGCAACTCTTATGAGATCACTCTTTCTGAGAACAAAGAGCTCACTATATTTGACAGTATGGAGAGTATTTTCAGCGAGGCTTTTTGGAAAGAAGAATCCTCTTTGATTAAATGAAGATCCAGATCCCAAGTAAGCAATATGTTTCCCTTCTTTGCTTTCTTGAATAATACCTCTCTTTAAGAAATACAAATAAGGCCCAGGCAAAACCTTTTCTCTCACAATACTGACATGAGGAGGGAATGATTTGAATTTACAACTTGCAGCCAATGCATTCAAAACATCAAGACCAATACCATGGAATAAAGGCTCAGAAGATAATTGAATGAGCAACCATTCTTGTACCATCTTCTTTTTGTGAGAGATATTGATTTCCATTTGATTCTTTTGCCATTGAGATTTATGTTCATCAACTGTTCTGAGTAGATTTGCCAACAATGCCGTCAGACCAACATAAAAAACTGATGGAAATTTTTAAATTATTAATTTAAATTGGAAAAAATATAAAGAAAAAATATATTTTTTATTACTTAGACCAAACAGCCCTAAGAGAATAGAGAAGAATGTTTCACCAATCGAAACTGGCCTGTGGATGAGAGAGAAAGGACCTATAATGGAATAAAAGGACCACCACAGGGCATTCAGATATTGTGAACCAAATCCTGCACCTGAAAGTGACAAGGGAGGTTGAAATGCAGATGAACCGAAACCAACAACGTTACCGAAAGTAATCCACAAACAAGCACCATAATGAATTACCAAGTAAAAGAAAATCAAAAAATCAGCGAATCTCTCAATGTTTGGGTTGAGTAATATCCACTTTTCGCTGGTGAGATTTTCCTTTTCTCTTCCTTTTTTGACCAATTGATTTATCGCTCTGTACAATCTGAAAAAGTGGAATACTTTCAGAAATCTGGTATAGTTTCTATCTCTCACTCCAAATGCTATCCAAACAAACACATCCATTGGAAAGCTTGCAATAAAATCCACCATAAACCATCCCCATGCGTAAAACAACTAAATATTTTCAATTTAATTTCATCAAATTTAAACAAAAAAAAAAAAAAAGAATCATCAATTACCTGAATTCTTGTTTTATCTGTAATGAGATAGTAGGTCTTTGGGGCTCTTGCGACAAAAAAAAGTAAACCTATGTCGACCAAGAAAAGAAAATCGACAATGTAATCAAATGCCCACAATCCTCCATTTCCCAGAAATTTGAATGCAACAACGAAAGGAACCATCAAAAGCTCATAGATGCACAATAAGATGATGAAAAAAGTCCAAGCAGTCCAAAAGTATCCATAAGGTTGAATAAATTTGTTCAATTCGTTTAATTTGTTTTTGAATACAACTTTCTTTGGTGGTGGTTTTTGTGCCAACATCTTATCATTTGGGTCTCTTGGTTTGGAAACTTCTATGAGAGGAACATCTTCAGTTGCTTCAATGTTATCATCCTGTTTGAATCTATCAGATCTATCTCTCCCATTTCTACCATCATAAGGCATGTTAACAATTTTTATGTTTCCATATTTTCCATTATCACTGCTATCCTCGGTATCATAATTAAAAACCCTTTCTATCTCACCCAAATCATCGAGCTGAGTCTTTATTCTATCCCCTCTTTGTTTTGGGGCAACTCTCCTACTGTCGTAAATTCTTCTCGATGGTCTTCTATCATCGAAATCATCACTATCTTCTTGATGATTTCTTCTTTTTGTTCTTGATCTAGAAGAAGAATCAGAATACATCTAATATAAATAAAATAATAATGATTCAAGGTAAATAAATGATAGGAATTTTTAAGTTTGTGCTATTGCCAAGATATAGGAATATATTGATCGTACCTTTCTTTCAGATTTTTTTTTATTTTTTTTTGATTTTTTATACTTGCCAAAATTTGACACAAATTAAAAAAAAAAAAAAAAATTTTGATTGATTAATTAAACCTTTGAGATGTGAATCTTTGATAATCCTATAGTTTTTTAGAATAAACATAAGGAAAAATAATTTGCATAATTATGCGAATCACCATACACTGTATGTAATATCAATTGTATATTAGAAGTTATATCTCCAATATAGAGATGAATGATTTTTTATAGTGTTAAAAATATGTGTCTGGAGGTCCAAATTTTATGAATACAAAAAAAAACGCTCTTCTATGATTTACAAACATAGTATTTGGACAAAAGTTTGTTATTAATAAATGTTCATTTATATGTTGAATAATATTATCATGAAAAATTTGTTGATTAAAACTTCAAAGATTATTGATAAAAAAAAAAAAAATGAAAATAAAAATCTTTCAATCAAAACAAAAGTTCATTTATACCCCATTCAATAATTTCTTTCAAAAAAGAGATTATAAAATGATGGAGCCCATTGCAAAAATCAAAAAGTAAAAATTCTTTATTTTCTTTTCGATAAAAATATTTTGTTGATTAAATATATATGATTGTTGAAAACAGAATGGAACCTCCAATTCCTCATTTATTTGCTGAAATAAGAACAAAAAAAGGAGTTAAAAATAATAGGCAACTTTGGAAAGAAAGAAAGATACCAGGAGTTTTGCATGGTGATCCTGAAGGTACTGGAAAACCTGAATTATTGATTTATGTTGAAAAGGATAGATTAAATGAATTATCCAGGAAAGGGGCATTGGGAGATAATCAAAAATATTGGCTTGTAAAAAATAATTTTTTTTTATATTTATTCATTGGAATCCAAGATAATTCTGATCAAATGAAAAATTATAGGAAATAAATGGAGAAATAGAACTTGTATCTCCACATACATTAAAATTGGAACAAGCAACTTTAAGTGTTTATTCATTATCTTGGAAAAGGGAACTTTTTATAACCAGTGAAGAATTTCATAACCCAAATCACTATAAACTTTACAATAAAAGAATGGCAAATTGGAACAAAGTAATCAACAAAATGAAAGAAGAAGAATTGAAAGTCTTCCCAAAGAATGAACTCGTTTGGGATTAAAATTATTTCCCATCCTTCTGAAAAGAAAAAAAAATTAAAATTATTCATACATCGTTTCTAATTTTTTATACCTCTATCATTCAAATAATTATTAATATAAAAAAAAAAATAGCAACATCCATGCAAAAAGTAAATGATGATCCTTTCAATTTTGATAACTTTGATGAATTTGTCCCCATATCAAAAGTAAAAAAAAGAAAATGTAAAGAATCAAAAATAAGAATCAAAAATCAGAAGAGATTATATATTAAAAACATCCAAATTCGATCAAATACCAATCATGAGAGAACAGAATTATCTTTTGAGGTAATTAATCACCCAAAAATTTACAAACCTAATTTCAAATTTGATAGGAATATGATGACATAATAGAAAATTAAGAATATTTGTAATTAAAAAGAGTTTAAATTTGAATGGTGATCGATATTTCTTTATGCAGTTATAAAAGAATTATAAAAAAAAAAATTGATATTATAAAATTTAATTTGTTGAATGTTAACCCAAAAATTTACCAATCAATCAAAATTAATCACTTTTTTAAGAGACGAAGATGAGGAAGGATTCATTTACACTATAATTACACCTAATCCCCAATTTACTTTTGAACCAAATTATCCAGAAGAAGAATTCCCACTATCAGATGTCTTCTCAAAAGGATCACAATCTCTCTTTATAATACCTCCCAAAAAGAAAAAAAGAGAATCAAAGATAAACTCTATCACCAAATTGCCCTCTTATAATTCGAATACTCTCGAAAGAAGAAGGCAATCAGATATAATAGGAAGCTCAGGTCCATTGGAGGAAACAAGATTACATTCTACCACTGTAATAAATAATTTGACTGTACAAACAACTATAAATAAAGATGAAATTAGATCTTCAAGATCCACCACAGATATAAATGAAATGAAGAAGAAAATGAGCAGTAGTGGTGGAAATGGAAGTTCAACAACCAGAAAAAAAGATAGCGATACAATGGAGGATACCTCTGTTGAATATACAACCGAAAATAGCTCCAATGATCTCAAAATTCCTTTGAATTTCGATTCCAATCCCTCTCCTAGCCCTCGCTTGGAGCCAATAACACCCAAAGGGAAAAAAAAAAGTATATTTGCTTTAAATTCTAAATCTGGAGGTTTTTTATTTCTCCGTTTCAATTAACCTTTTAATTCAATTTGAATTTTTGAAAATATTAGGTTCTTTGAGCAGATTTTTCAATAAAAAATCAATTGAAGAAAAGGAGAAAGAGAAAGAAAGAAAAGAGGAAAAGAAAAAAGAGAAAAAAGAAAAAAAAGAAAAGAAGAAAGATAAAAAATAAAGTGTTTATATTTGTATCCATTAAATTTTTTTTGATAATTACTGAATAAATAAATTTATTTCAATTTTTATGTTTAATCTGAGATGTTTAATTATCAAGAATATTCAAGGAGGATTGGATTTGTTTGGATATTTTTTTTTCGACCAGAGATCTCATTTGATCAAAATCAAGAGATGGTTTTTTTTCTTGTTCAATTTTTTCTTTTTCAAATTCTTTCTTAAATTCTGCCAAACTTTTTTTTATTTCATCGATTTCTAGTTTTGGATCAGCATTTATCAAGGATTTTTCAGCAAATACTTTAATGGTATCATAATCAATCTCAGATGCTTTAACTGAGGAAATAGCATAAGCACAAACGAGCATTGATTGACATTGATGAACAAGACCCACCGTATCGATTTGGTAAGCATAAAAGTAGTAATCAATCTTTGTGATACCACCCAAAGGTCCTAATGTAACAGTGGAAAATCTTTTTTCTGAAGAGTTCCCTGAAAAACCAGAAAATACTGTATCAATACCCAAGCTAATCGTTCCTGTTAATCCGTTAATCCAATTTCCAGAGGCAAAAGATTTCACAATCTCCGAGATTCCATTTTTTAGTCCGCTTGCATCTTGTGTAGCAGAGAACTTTATCATGTAATTATAGGAAAATTACCTCAAAAATAAATAAACAAGAAAAAAATAATCAACAACTTTCAACCAAATCAAAATTTAAAAACAAAAAATGGAAATTTTATTGATTTTCAAATCGAAGAACAAATTTAAAGTGGGAGCAAAATACCCAAAAAGATGACATCATCACCATTGCCTCTTTCAGTTACAGAAAGAATGACGGCTTTGAGTTTACCATCTTTAGTTTTGGCGACAACTTTTCTCTTTTTACCGATGACAGAAGTGTTTCCAGTCTTGTAGTAGTTTTGGAGGTATCCATCGTGTTTTTTTGCATCAGAGTCGTTCATGATTATGGTTACATTTTGACCTATGACATCTACGAGTTCGTATCCCAGCAATTCTGTTGCATCATCGTTCAAAGCTTGTACTATTCCTTCTTTGTCTATCACCACAGCTGGTACCAACAATGATGCCAAAACATCACGTGTCTCTTCTAATGTTGATTTTTGTTTTTCTACTTTTTCTTGTTTTGTCATCACCTTTTTTGAAATTAAAAAATTAACTCAAATAAAAAAGAAAAAAGAAAGGAGATAGGGTTTACACCAACAAAAAATCTTTTTCCATCAATGATCACTTCATTGACTTCCAAGAGAATAGGAACGAGAGAACCATTATTAGCCTTTGCAGCTACCAGTCTTCCTTTTGTTCCTATAATTTGCGATTTTCCCACTTTCAGGTAGTTTTGAAGATATCCATCTACATTCCAATTATTATTTATTATTATAATCTTAATACATAACAATTATTATTTATTATTATCATCATATTATTAATATTATTAATATTATTATTATCATCATATTATTAATATTATTATTAATATTAATATTATTAATATTAATATAATCTTAAATCTTCAATATAATACATTGCAATTATTATTTATTATAATCTTATTAAATTATAATACATTGTTTGTTGCATTACAACAATAGAGTATCATTAATAATTAAATAAAAGAAAGTAAAAAGGAAATAAAAAAAAGGGTTTGTTACTGTGACGAGAAGAATAAGGTTCAGGCATGATTTTGTTGACGTTTTGACCAAGAAGTTCTTCAGTTTTGTAACCCAAAAGTTGTTCAGCAGATCTGTTTACAAATTGAACCAAACCATCAATGTCAATCACAAAAATAGATTTACGTAAACAATCTAATATTTTGTAAGAGTTCATATCTTGTGATCTTGAATCATTCAACAAATGAATGGTTCCTGTAAAAGTGTGTCTTCCGTGTTTTGTTTTGTTTTCTGTTACACTCAACCAGCACATCTTTTCTTCTCCACTTGACAATTTTATTGACACTTGTCTTCCCTTTCCTATCACACTAGCTTTTCCTGTTTGCAAGTATTTCTATATATATATATATATATATATTAAATTTAAATTTATTGAATTTATTATTTATAAAATTAAAAATATTTATTATTTAAAAATTTGAATGGATAAGTTAAATACTATCACTTATTAAAAAATATAATTTCACAAAGGACAATTAATAAAATTTATTAAAAGGAGGAGAATTAATTTTGGTATTTACAAAAAATAAAAGAATAAAATGTTATAAAGGTAAAAGATATCAAAAAAAGAAGGGATTGTATTTATACCTCAAGAAAGCTATCATGTTTAACAGAATATTCTTTTGGCATGATGGAATTAATGTTTTTTCCAACAAGAGTTTTGCGAGAGTAACCAAGATGTTTTTTGATGGATCTGTTTCCATACAAAATGATACCCTTAATGTTGATTACTATTGCTGCATCAAGAATTTGCTCCAACACATTTTTTTCTGTGTTAGAAATTTGATTGGGATCTCCTCTTTTTACTTCAAATTTTACTTCTGAATTTTGTTGTGCTATGTTTTCCCACACTAGTTTTTATCCAAAGAGTAAAAATTTGATGAAAATAATAATAATTGAAAATAAAGTAAAATTTTTTATATTTTTTTTGAAAAGGCAAATATTTCAGTAAAATTTCATTTTAGAAAAATTTGTACGACAAATTAACTGTGAAAATAAAAAGAATAAAAAGATAATAAATGGAGAAAAGAAGAAATAGGATAATTATTTAGGAAACTTACTTTTATCTTCCACAATTTCTTTTCCATTGAAATAGATGCGCAAGCCGTTAATACCAAAGGCCTCTTCAAATTTGTTTTGGATTTTTTTGAAGGTGTAAGACTTTTTGCAAACAAAGGGTACTTCTTCAGAATCAAAAATACAAAGAACTTTTAAATAGTTGGGATCATTTATATTCTTTGAAGAGGAATTTGAGGTAATCGATTCTTTTGAAGAAGATTCTTTTGAGGAAGTATCTTTTGATTCTTTTGATTCCTTTGAATCAGAATCGTCTGTATCTTTTTCTGAATTATTTTTATTTTTATTATCTGGAACCAATGTGGTTATTTCTTGCATCATTTTTTTTCTGTGTCCCAATACAGTTACCCCCATTGATTTTAAATCAACTATATCCAATGAAAACAAAACATCTCCTGCTATTTGATTTTCTTGGAATAATGTGACATATTCAGGAAATCCTATATACTACATATTAATTTAAATGAGTACAAAATATTATAAAAAAAATAAAAAAAAAATAATGTTACCTTTAACCAATTTCCTACATCCTCAATTGTCCAAGCAAATGGTGATTTATTTTTTAAAGCAAGAACTGTATTGGTTTGTTTGGGTTCCTTTTTATCTTCTTTTTTCTTTTTAAATCTATCCCAAAAAGACATTTTTTATTTGGATTATAAGTGAGAAATTTATTCTTATTTTTTTTTTATTTTTTTTTTTTTAATTTACAAAAAGAGAACTGTGAGGAGAAATAATTTAATATAATCTTAATCTTCAAGGGATTTAATTATGTACTCATATATAACAGATTATTCAATAAAAATAGTAATAACTATAAATCTGTTGAGATTGAAAGAATTTTGTCCAAATTTTTTTTTTTAAATTTCAAAAGAAATCCATAGGAGGATTATAAAAATTATTAATTATTATAAATCTTTTTTTGTTTGTGAAGAAGAGATTTAATTTTATCAATTATTTGATCTTTTTAATCAATGATTTGATACCATCTTTTGCAGAAATGGTAATTGTGAGTTCTTTGGTGGTTAGTTGATTGGGGGAGATTTGAAAGTCCAAATGAGAAAGAAGGAGTACCAGTGCCACTTTCACTTCTATTATCGCCATTCTCTTTCCCAAACATTCTCTATCTCCGTATTGAAAGGGGATGTGAGGAGGAGTGTAGGGTACCACTTTGCTGTCTTTTTCCCATCTTTCTGGATTAAACAAAGATGGTTCATCAAAATACTCTGTGTCGTATCCCAAAATACTTGCTGACCACACTATCAAATCTCCTGCATTTATTGGGTAACCTCCTTTTTTTTTTTTTTGTAAATAATTAATTTGTCGAAGAAATTTTTTTATTAATTTAAAAAAAATTTAATATAATAATTAAAGTAAGTTTATTATTTTTAATTTATAATAAATTAATTAGTTAAAAATAAATTAATTATTTGTTACCTGGAAGAACATCATCAGAAACAGCTTGTTTGGGATCAAAAGAGACAGGAGGATGCATTCTTAAAATTTCCATAATGACAAAGTCGAGGTAATCTGTTTTTTTGAGGTTTTCAAAATCAAAGTTTTCTTCCTCCTCATATTTCTCTTTTATCACTTTTCTTATTTTTTCCATTGCATTCTTGCTCTTTTGTGAGAATATTTCGTATATTGCCCACGTTATTGTTTGTGCTGTTGTGTCTCTTCCTGCAAGTCTTTTAATAATGAAATTATTGATAATTTCACAGTAAAATAAATAAAATATAAAATATAAAATAAATATTAATATAATAAATAATAAATAAAATATAATATTGATAATATATAAAATAAAATATAATATGTTAAATAATAAATAAAATATTAATATAATAAATAATAAATAAAATATAATATTGATAATATATAAAATAAAATATAATATATTAAATAATAAATAAAATATAATATTGATAATATAGTATAAAATAAAAATTAAATGGGGAGGTAAAGGAAGGTATACATGAAATTGAGTACTAAATCACGAAGAGTAGAATCATTCATGTCTTCTCCTTCTTTTCCTAATTTAAGATATTCAGATATGAGATCACTTCTTGTGTTAATATTCTCCATGTCTTTTTTCCTTTCCTCTATTATTTTCATCACATACTCGTTCAAAAATTTCACTTTTTTTTTTGATCAAATGAAAATAATAAAATAAATAAAATAAATAAAATAAATAAAATAAATAAAATAAATAAAATAAATAAAATAAATAAAATA
>JAMYWO010000023.1:3788-24958 GCA_024220525.1 Cochliopodium minus | reverse complement strand
TAGAAATCAACAAAAGACACATTATTTGATCATTCAATTTATTTGTAGCCTCCCAATACTTGTGAAGTCCTTCTGTCATAATATTTATTTTTGATTCAAGCAATGGTAGAGCCAATCAAAACCTTCAATAATACCATCATAACTCAAAAAACATGCTGTTTGAATGTACCACCGCTTTTTCCTGAATTCGTGCAAACCCAACTCGTTACAAATCTCCGCTACAGACTTTGCATCGAAGAGATCCTGTTTGTTGCAAAAAACAAGAAGTGGCAAATTCTTTACTTCTTCCAAAAATGCAAGTTTTTTCAGCTCTATTTCAAATAAAATATAAAAAAATTGAATAAAAATTTTTATTTTGGTTTTTGTCACGTATTTTTGCTGCTGGAGCACTATCAATGTTCGAAGAATCAAACACAAAAATGAGTGCTTTTTTTTCTTTTGTGAAATACTTTCCAGTCAGAGAATCTTTTTTTTTTTTCTCAATTAAAGTTTTGTTTAATTAAGAAAAGATTCTTACCCAAATTTGAATCAATATCTACAGTGTTGAAATAAATTTTTTATTGGTTGAATTTAAACTGGGACCAATATTACCAATACTTGTTACCCTCAAACTTTCTTTAAAAAACTAAATAAATTTTGATAATCAAACAAAAAATTCTACCATGTGCAACGTAGAAAACTTTGCTATTTTGATTTTGAAGGGACCTTTCTGTTTTAGTTCTTCCAATTTTTAATCTGTTCAACAATTTTCTTTGTTTGTTTTTTATAAATTTAATATATTAAAACTCAATTGAACACCTTTTTTTTACTTTTTTCCAGAGTTGGGCATTCCAAAAATTAAAAAATGAGTGAGTATTTCTGGAACTTGATTTTTATTTTTCTTGAAAATGCTCTTTATGTTTGATAACAATCCTTTTTTAGCCAAAAATCTTGCCATAGTGCTTTCCTTCATCCAATTCACCTATATCCCAATTTTTGATGAATAGATTTTTCCATCCTGATTGCTCCTTTAGTTGATTGAATAGAGATTGAGAAAATTCCCTCTCAAATAAAATTTTCCACAATCTATCCAAGGAGAATTGTCTATTGGTTATTTGGAAACGATTTTTAAAGTAAATTTACCCATCATCCTCTGAAATCTCTTTCCAGATTGAATTAATAGAGGCCATTTCGCATAAGATCCGATAATCAAGATGTGTGAGAATAATTTTGATTACATTGATAGAAATAGAGTTGAAATCACCCAACAGAAGAATCTTCTTTTCATTTTTATCTAATGATTTCCAATCCATCAGTTCAATTTTTATTTTACTTTAATCAGCTTTCAAAATGAAAATTGCTTGATGTAAAGAAAAGAAGAATTGACAAGTAATTTAAGGAACTTTCCACATCTTCGATTTAGATATGAAAATCAGTTTTCAAAAGAAATTATACAATTGCCCAAGCTTTTGTTTAATTGTGTCCTCCATCCTTGAATAAGCTCAACAGGGCCAATTGATTGTTGAGTTATGGGAAATTCTTTTTCTATATTTTGAAAAAAGTTCTGTAAGAAAGATTTAATTGGAACCTGAATTGCTTCTTTCAAAGTAAATGCATCTTCTATCTCCCTTCCATCATAGAAAAGCTTTTGGTAAATGATACACTTTTTTTAATTCTGTTTTTTATACTTTACCATTCATTTCAAAAACGTTTTTAATATTAAAATGATAACTCCTTTTTTTGAGGATCAATTCAATCAGATCTTTGAATTTAATTTTTTTGAAAAATGAAATAAAATAATTTTAATTTTGATTTTATGATTTTCATAATTATTACATAATAAATAAATTAAATTTTTTTTTTTTTGGCTAATGTTGAGTATCTTTGATGATAATAAAAAGAACAGGCTTTGGAATTTTGCTTGAAAATATTTTGTGACTGAAAATCCTTTTTAAGCTAAGAAGGAAAAAAAGAACCACAATTTTAAATCTTTGTGGGAAGTACTTGTGATCTTCTGGGCTCCATACCTTGTTAATAAAAAAAAAATTAAATTAATATTTAAAAATTAAATTATAAAAAAAATATTTAAAAAATAATTTTATTAAAAAAGAAAACTAAAAAAATACCAAATCAATTTCATGGCTTTGAATTAATTTTATTTTGGATGGAAGTTCAAGGTGTATTGCAATATTATAGTTTGTGGAGTCACCTAAACCCAGATTTCCGTATCTTCCATTTCCACAAACCAGAATTTCCCCTTTTTCTAAAAAAAAAAAAATAAAAAATAAAATAAAATAAAAAATTAAAAAAAAAAAAAAACATTTACTGTTTACGAAAAGAGAGTGATAAGAACCAGTAGAAATATTAGTAATGTCCCTTAAATAAGTCTCCGTGAAAACAGTGTATTGTGTTGTATTTCCCAGTCCGAGTTGCCCATAAAGGTTATGCCCCGTTGCAAAAACTCTCCCATCATCTAAAATCAAAAAAAAAAAATAAAAAAAAATTAAAAAAATAAAAAAAAAAAATTTAAAATTTAAATTTATAATACCCAACAAAATCAGAGAATGATAAGCACCGCAATGGATGGAATTTATATTTGAAAAAGTTTCAATAGTTTTCATACCAAATTGATTTTGGTCATGTCGCAGTCCCAATCTAAAAATAAAAAAAAAAAAAAATTAAATTAAATTAAAGAAAATAAAAATAATTAAATTATTTACTGTCCATTTTCGTTTTTTCCAAAACAATTTAAAACTGTTTTCCCTAAATTATTTTCTTTTTAAAAAAAAATTTTGAATTGAATTAAAATAAAAAAAAATAAAAAAATAAAATAAAAAAAAAAATATAAAAAAAAAAATATATAAAATAAAATACTGGACAAAATGAAGGTATGGTCGTATCCGCAACACACTGAAAAAGCATTTTTATCCACCATTAAAAGTTTTGGATTTTTAATGTTACAAGTTTTTTTCTCAAAACCTCTTTCAATTGAAAAATATTAATTAAAAATAAAAATAAAAAAATAAAAAATAAAATAAAAAAAAAAAAAATTATTTTTAAAAACTAAACAAAAAAAAAATACGTTTCTCCATACTGGTTGGACCCCATTGCCCAAATTTCCCCAGTGCCTTAAAAAAAGATAATTTAAATATTTTGATTTAATTTATTTATTTTTTTAATTTTTTAATTTTATTTTCGTTTAATTTATTAATTTGTTACTTTTCAAAATTATAAAATGATTGTCTCCAAAGCTCATTGTCACAATGTCATCTGTTTTCACTTTTTTAATTGCCTTTGATATATCATGGTTTAACCCAAAAAATTGTAAGCTCTTGTCTTTTATTAAAAAAAAAAATAAAAAAAAAAAAAAAATTAAAAAAAAAATGTCACAATAAAAAATAAATGTGATGATAAATATTTTAAAAAAAATTTTTACTTTTTTGGATTACACTAAACTCGAAAGAGGCAAATACAGACTTGACATTGGAAGATAATTTTACAAATTTACCTACATTCGGTGGTTTTTTTATTCCCAATTCCCCGTTTTCATTGCATCCTTTTTCGAGAGAAATAATATTTTATTAAAAAATAAAATAAAAAAATAAAAAAATCTGCTTTTTTTACCACATCCATACAAATCTCCATTTTCTGGATAAATTGACAATTAATTAAATAATTTTTTGAAAATATAATTCTTTCTTTTTTTTTTATTACTCTCCAAATAGAAAGAATGATTCAATCCCAGGACGATGCATTTGATATTTGGATTGTTCATTATCTTCACTGGTTTTGATACATCTCTTTTAATTCCTGTCCCACATTGACCCAAATCATTATAGCCAAATGAGTAAACATCTCCATTTTCTTTTGAAGGGAAATTAAAATAAAATGGTGTAATTCATTTATCCATTACCACATAATATAATATTGTGATGAGAAAAACAAGATGTTGAAATTAATTTCATCAGATCAGACCCTATTTTTATTTTTATTTTTTTTGTTGAAATATATTATAAAAGCAAGCTTCTTCAGTCACAGGTAATAAGGATTAAATGAAGATAATTTCATATTATTTCAAGGATGAAAGTTCAAGATAAAAAAAAGAATAAATTAGAATAATTATTTTAATAATTTAAAGAAAAATATATATATTTGGATCCCAAAGTTAGTTGATAAAATTGATTGTTGATTTGTTTTGGAAATTATATCATGATTCTTGCGGTGTTGGAGAACCAAGTTCTGACGAAGAAAATTTGAACGATACCCAACAAAATGAGAACAGAAGATTCAAAAAAGCTAAACCATGCGATTCTTTGGTAGGTGCTCTCTAAAGTGGAGGTATGTCTGTATTCTCTATCCTTTAAATAATTTTGTTGACTGATGATTCTATCATAGAGATTGAGGATGCTGTTAAGAGATTCATGAAAAGGGTCTATGTCTTCTTTTTTGATTGGATTATGCTTTTCCTTTCCTTCTCCAATCTTTGCTTGGAATGATACTACCTTTGCTGTCCATCTTGCCATTTTATTATTCATACATACTTTATATGATCCTATTGCTTCAGCTACAAAATTATGTGTTGTGCCTCTATGTTGCTCTTCAAAATACATTTGTGAGTAAATTCTATCGTTTTGTGGATTATATACTTCTAACAATACATCCAATAATCCTCCTCTCATTACTCCCAATTCAATTATAATTGGATGTCTTAATTGTTGTTCATTAATTTCAAGAAAATAACATTCTTCTGATAATGGTTCTACTTGAAATACAAGTTTACTTTCATGCCCAAAACAAGAAAATGAAATCAATAAAATTATGAAAATAGTGAAGAGAAGATAATTCATTTTTTTTTATAATTTATATTGCACCACGTATAAAAAAATATTTGAAACAAATATAAAATTTTGGATTGTTCATAAAGAATATGAGAATATAAATAGGCTTATTGATTTAAAATCTCTTTGAATGAAAAATATAAAAAAAAAAAAATAGTGTAAAAAATTTTAAACGTAATTTTTTCTTTGATTAATATTTTTTAAAAATTAGCTTATTAAATGTCATACGAAGTAATACCAACGTAAAATACTTTAATTATCACCTCCAATCATGAGTATATTAATATTAATCCTTAATATCAAAAGAATTGCAGTTTTATCTGGATTATTAACTGGATGTGGATACTTGGTTGAAAAACTTAATTTAGCACATCAAACACATGTAATATAATATAATCACCACATCTTTTTTCATAATATATAATTGTAATTTTGCTATATTAGAATGCTATTGCATCCCAATCTCGTTTTGATTATGCTATGGTTGCACGTGATCAATATATTGTGGATAATTATAATGAGATCAGAGAAATGGAAACAAACAGATATTTTGAATTACAAATCAAAAAATTTGAAGATAAAAATAAATAAAAATTATATTTTTCAATTGACCATAAAACATAAATTTTATTGATCCAATATGATATAATTTGCATGATGTTGCAATTATTTAAATTATATAGCTATATCAAAAATAAAAAAAAAAATGGTAATTTTCCAGCTTTTATATTTTTTTTATTTCAATATTATAATTTCTTTTGAAAGAATAAATTAACAAATACTCAAAGAAATTTGGTTGGACAGTTCAAAGAATTCACTTCTTGCGAGTATGAATTAAAAGACTTTTCTAAATTTTTTTTTTATCCCAATTTTTATAAAGCACTAATATGGCAATCAAAGCTCTTGAGCGAGGAGGATGGAGATTAGAAGAAGCAGTAGATGGGTTTTTTAATAATCCCCCATCACCTCCTCCACCTGAAAGAGATTCTGTTGATGATGGAAAACTTATTCAATTTTTTACCAAATATAAAGGTGAACAAGCTTTTTTTTTTGGAAAATAAATTTTATAAACTCATATAAACAAATCTATCGATTTTTTCCAATTAAATTTAATTTCTTGAATGTAGCCCAAGATTCTGATGAAGATGTCATTAGATGGGAAGGTATCGAGAAATTATTTCAAGAAATTGGTGTTGATGCAGATGATATCATTGTTTTCTTGTTTTCTTTCCATTGCCAAGCCAAAGTATTTTCAGAGATCAGTCTTCCTGAGTTTCAACATGCAGCAGAAGAATTGCAGTATGAATCAATTTTCTTTCGATTCGAAATATCTTTATTATAAACTAAAATTTGCTCTTTTTTAAAATAGATTTGATAGTTTGGCCAAATTGAAAGAAAAGATTGGAGCGCTCAGAGCCCAATTATTTGACGACCTCATCTTCAAAAATTTTTATCAATGGATTTTTAGTTATGCAAAAGAAAGTAACTCCAAAGTGCTTGATATTGATGGTGCTTCTGGTTTGTGGAAACTCGTATTTGCTGACAGATTCAAATATCTCAAAGAATGGGAGGAATTTATTAAAGATCAAAAGAAAATAAGGGTTGTTTCAAAAGATACTTGGAATCAATTTTTGGAATTTGTCAGACATGTTACTGCTAATGGCCTCGATAAATACGATGATTCTGGTTCTATGCCTGAAATTTTCGACGATTTTGTTAAACATCTAAAGGGGGAGGTCTATGAGGAATCAGAGGGCAGTGATGATTTATAATATGTGTTGTTTGATTTTTTTTTCCAACCTTATTCTTTGTTTGTTCTTTTATTCACCAAGAAAATAAAAGAAAGATTAAAATTATCCTTATTATTATTTGAAAAAATATCATTCCCTTTCTTTTGAGACATTCATTTTGATGATTATATATTGAGAAGTTTATCAAATAAAATAAAATTAAAAAAATTTGCTATTGTGGTTCTTTCTATCAATATATCACATCAATGAGGAAGCAAAATAGTAATGTTAATAATGTTAATAATGGTTCAAATAAAAGAAAAGAAATGGATGACAAAAATAAAAAATCTAAAAAATTAAAAAAAAATAAGAGCGAAAACATTGACAATAATTCAGATATCCTTGATATAACATACATACAAAAAGAATCCAACATTAATTCATTCAAAATGAATAAATCTAGAAATAACATCAAATTAAATTCGTCCAATGGCAAAAAATTGACATTCAAAATCAAAACAGCACGTTAGTATTTTATTAAACAATAAATTTTACCTTCTGAAGCATATTAAGGCTTATTTATTTATATTTTTGGTTTTCCAAATTTTTATAATTTTTTTCTTTTTCAACACAGCAACCCTCCCTGAAAATTTTGAATCAATCAATTGGAGCAAATTGAAAACAGCAATAAAGGCCATTCATTCCCAAAGTGCAACAGAATTTACATTTGAAGAATTGCTCAAGGTATATATCTCCCTTTATAAAATCTATTTCAAATCTAGATTTAACATCAAAGATCCTAAAAATTCCCAAAAAAGATCCTATAAGGATATATTTGGTTATAAATTAATTCAATTCAATTATTTCACCTAAAATAAAACAATCCCCAAATAAAATTAAAATTAAAATTAATTTTTTCCATTTTAATAAAAGTGTTGTGAAGACTTGGTGGAAAACAAACTCTCAGAAAATTTGTACAATAAATTGCAAAAAGAACAAGAAGAACACATGAAAATAGAGTTGAAAAGACTCTCCAATGAGCTTTCTAACAAGAGGTTTTTTTTTTTTTTATTTTAGTTTAGTTTATTAGAAATTTATTTTAAATAATTAAATACCAACACAAAAAATTTGAACTGATTTATCTTTTTTCCTTTTTAAAAATTAATTAATTATTTTATTTTGTTTTTTTGAAATTATTAAAAAGATATCTTTATTTTCATAAAATTTTTTGTTCATTTTTTTTAATTTTATTTTATTTTTAAAAAGGTTTTTGGACTTGATAAACGAGTGTTGGGATTTACATTGTTGCCAAATAATACTCATTAAACAGATCTTCATTCTTTTGGAGACGAGTTACGCTTCTAAAGTCAAACCCATCGTTAAAATGGGCGATGAGCTGTTTCGCCAAATCATCATCGAAAATCCCTCCATTGAAAACAGTAAAAACTTTATTTTTTATCATTTTTTTATCATTTTTTTTTAAACAAAAATTTAATAAATTGAAATTTTTTTATTTTTTTATTTTTTTCTTATAATTTCATTTTTTTGATTCTTTATTTTTTAATTTTTAATCAATTTTTTATCATTTTTTTAAACAGAAATTGAAAATTTTCGTTTCATTTTTTTTTTTATCTTTTGATAATTTTTTTTGATAATTTTTTTTTTATTTTTTATTTTTATTTCATTTCATTTTCTTTCAATCCTTTCATTTTATTTACATTATTTTGGTTTTTTTTTTATTGTTATTTTTTATTTATTTTTTTTTTTAAAAAAATAAGAATTGAAGGAGGAGATTCTTCACACAATAAAAAGAGACAGGGAAGGAGAAACAGTGGACAGAATTCTGATTAAAAACACACTGAGAATGTTCATCACGTTGCAACTTTACGATCAATTCGAAGTTTTGTTTTTGAAGGAGACGAAACAACATTACGAAGTAGAAAGCAGAGAAAAAGTGTTGAAAAGCACTTTACCTGATTATCTCCTTTACGTTGAATCTAAACGTCAATTGGAATCTGATCGTGTTCATCATTATTTGGATCCTAAGACTAAGAAACTTTTGTTGGATCTTACTGAGCAGCAGCTTGTTCAGTTTCATGTCGAGGAGCTTCTGGTCAATGGTTTTAAATCAATATTTTTTTTTTTTCTTTTTTTTTCTTTTTTTTTTTTATGATGTAAAATATTTTCAATATTTTTTTTTTTTTATCATTTTGTTAAAATAATCACAATTTTTTTCAATTTATATTTTATTTCTTGATTTTTTTTTTTTTTGGCAATCAAAGAATCATTGATATTTTATTAATTTTTTGTTTATTTGATTTTTAATTTTTTTATTTTTCTGAAATAATTTTTTTACATTCAATATTTTTTGTTTAAAAAATTTTTTTTTTCAAAAAACAGGGTTTGATGGTTTAATTGAAGATAACAATGTGCAACAATTGGCTTTGTTGCACAAATTATTTAGCAGAGTGGGGAGTGTGGAAGCCATCAATGTATACAATTTTTTTTTTTGATTTTTTATAATTCTATTTTTTATTTTATTTTTTATTTTATCTCATTTTATTTTTTTAATTTATTTTTTTAATTTATTTTTTTAATTTATTTTATTTTATTTTTTAATTTTTTTTTTTTTGATAATTTTAAAAAAGTTTTTTTTCATAATTTTCTTGTAATCTTTTTAATTTATTTTTTTAATATTTTTTTGTAATTATTTTATTTGAATATTTAAAAAGTTTATTAAAATTTTTTAATTGTTAAATAAAGGTATCGTTTGGGACATATTGTAAGAGAGTGGGATTGGAGATGGTGAATGATCAAAACAAAGAGGAGACATTGGTACAAGAGCTTCTTCTTTTCAAAGAAAAACTCACCAACATTGTCTCCTCTTCTTTCCTCAATGACCCTCTTTTCAAAGAAACCCTTCGTGTAAAATATTTTTTACAAATTAATTTAAAAAAAAAAAAAAACAAAAAAAAAATATTTATATATTAATGAAATTGTATAAAATGCATTTTAAAATTTACTTTTATTTTATTTTTTAATTGTAAAAAAAAAATCAAATCTGATAATATTTTCAACGCTTTACAAATTTTTGTACTTTAAATTATATTTTATTTTTATTTTTTATCATATTTTATTTCTATCTTTTTATTTTAATTTATTATTCTTTTCATTCTTTTTATTCTTTATTTTATTTTCTTCTTTTAATTTTATTTTTATTTCCGTTTTTTTAATTAATTTGTAAAAAATAAATAAATCATTATTAAAAAAAATATTTTCAACGCTTTACAAAATTTTTGTACATTTCAATTAAAATATTTTGTAACTTCATTTCCATTTTTTAGTTCAATTTGTTTTTTTTTATTTTTAAAATTTTTTTAATCATTTTTTTTATTTTTTTGAAAAAAAAAAAAAACAATGACATACAGTCAGGGTTCATCTACTTTATAAACTCTAGAGCAAACAAAGTGGCAGAGCTGATAGCAATGGAAAGCGAAAACTACTTGAAGGGGGGAAGCAAAATGGGAGAAGAAGAGTTGGAAAGAAAACTGGATGATTTGATTTCTTTACTTAGTTTTGTTAATGGGAAAGATGTTTTTGAAGCTTTTTATAAAAAACATCTTTCCAAACGTTTGTTGCTTGGCCGTTCTGTTTCTGAGGAGGCTGAGAAACTCATGATTTCCAAGTTGAAGCCTGAGTGTGGTTCTCAGTTTACTTCCAAGTTGGAAGGTTTTTTTATTTTTTTGTTTTTTCTCCCATGAATCCTTTATTTAAAAAAATTTTTTTTTTTTATTTATTTTTTATTTTTTATTTTTTATTAATTTTTTTTTTATTTTTTATTTTTTATTTTTTATTTTTTATTTTTTATTTTTTATTTTTTATTTTTTATTTTTTATNAAATAAAAAATAAAAAATAAAAAATAAAAAATAAAAAATAAAAAATAAAAAATAAAAAATAAAAAATAAAAAAAATACAAAAATAAAATTTTTGCAATAAAAATCAAAATAAAAATAAAAATAAAATAAAATAAAAGAAAAAATAAATATTGGACAATATTTAAAAATTACGGGAACAGGTCCTAAATAAATAAATATTTAGTTTTTTTTAAAAAAATAACAAATATTTCAAACCCATTCCAGGCGCAAAGAAAAATAGATAGCATAATAAACCCACCAAAGCACCATATCTAGAATTGAAATGGAAAGCCAATGCAAGGAGGATGAGCGAAAAAAAAACACCGAACAAACTACCCAAAATGAGCTTTCTTCTTCCCATTCTGTCTATCAAAAACATCCCAGCAACAGTCATAAGTGAATTTACTCCAGCAGGAAGAATACTAAAAAAAGTAATAAAGATGATTATTTTTTTTTAAAAAAAAATTTAATTGATAAAGCAATAATTAAATTGAATAAAAATATTAAAAAAAATCATGATTGACAAATAATAATTTTAGTTTTTACCTTAAATATACAACTTCACTATCTTTGTTGAACCCAGCCTTTTTAAGAATTGAGGGAGAATAATACATTACAGTGTTGATTGCACAGAATTGCTGGAACATTTGAAGAGCCATTCCAATAAATAACGCTCTTCTGTGAACTTTGTTGGTGAAAATTTCTTTGATGGGAGAGCCACCTGAGTCTATTTCTAAACTTTCTTGGATGACTTGAACTTCTTTCAAAGCAACCTCCCCACTTCCTATTTATCAAAAAAAATATTTCTCATTAAAGAATTCATTATATTATTTTTTGTTTTATAGACATGTCCAAATATTACAACTTTGTTAGCGGATATAGTATTTTTAGTAACAAAATTTGAACTGTTGTAATATTTTTGGACATCCCTATTTGTTTTATTCTCATTATAAAATTCATTTAAATTATTGAAATTATTAAAACATGTTAATTAATTCACTTTAAAAAAAAATTAAAAATTTTGTACCTCTCATCCTGGTCAAATGAAAAATTGCTTCATCCGTTTTTCCCTTCATTACCAAAAACCTAGGGCTTTCGGGGAGAAAAAACATGCCGACGAACTGAATGACAGCAGGCGCAGCAGCAAGACCTAACATCCATCTCCATTGATCTTTCACGTGCACCAAACCCGCATTTACACAATAAGAAAGAAACTGTCCGGTGGTGATACACAGTACATTGGCCGTAACCAATGCTCCTCTTTTATCTGCTGGTGCACTTTCTGCTATATATACTGGGACACTCATACTCGATAATCCTATTCCTATTCCCACTACTATGCGACCTGATATTAAGAAATATTTATCTGGCGCTATTGCCATAACTATTGCTCCTAATGCGAAGATTATCGATGCGCATATAATGGTGAATTTCCTTCCTATTTTATCGCTCATGATTCCTCCGAACAATGATCCAATCACTTTAATTTTTATAAAGGAAATAAATGTTTGAATTTGAAAGTTTTAATATAAGATTAATATTAATTATACCCGCCCCTCCGATCGCCGAACTTACCACTATTTCCTGTTGGAAACTATTTAGATCGAAATCATTCTTTATGAACAATAATGCACCTGATATCACTCCTGTATCATATCTTTAAGAAAAAGATGATATATTCAAACTAATTTTTGTATTTAAAATACCCAAATAATAATCCTCCAATTCCAGCTATTATTGTCAATATATAAACAAATGATGTCCTTTTTGTTTCAATTTTGGATAATTCATCAGAATATCCATGATTATTTATTATTTCCATCTATTTTAATTATAAAGTATATTATAACATCCATGGTATTAATCTTTTTGCTTATTTTACCTCCAATTTTTTTTTTTAATTTGGGAAACAATATTTATCAACATTAAATTTGGAAAAGGTGAAAGAAATGTTCAATTACAAAGAAACCAATATTGTAAATAATTTTAACAGAAAAAAACAAAACCATTATTTGAATATAAAAACTGTGATTTTATTTTGATATTGAAATTTATGCATATTTTAAATAAAAAAAAATTCTTTCAATTATCAACTTCTATGGACGAAAATAACCCTAATTCAATTGAACATGATGGAAATAATCAAAATATTACGCCAACAATTTCATTGCTTGGGGATTTGCAATCAATAAACAACTTTTCTGTCCAAAATATTGAGACCACAAATCAAATTGATAATAATAATGTTTTGGGAGAGCATGAAGACCAAAATGAATCACATTTGATGACACAAATCAACCCATTTGTAAATCAAAATTTAATTGGCACGTCATTGATTGGCAATTTTGATTTCATTAATAATACCAATGAAATCAAAGAACAAGAAAATATATCTGAAAATAATCAAGAACATCTACCTTCAAATAATAATAATCTTTTCAATATATTGGAGCCACCAAAATTGGAAACACCTAATATAGATTTTATGAGACCAATTAATGAATTAGATGATAATAATGATAATAGCAACAATTATTTTCTTTTTCAGGATATCTCACAAACGAAATCGGAGAATGACTTGGAAAATTTGTTTCAACAACCTTCCATCAACAAAAATAAAAAGATAGATATCCAATATTTCAAGAAATTGACCAAAATCCTTTGCCATTCCTCCACCAAGCACGAAAAAGCTTTGAATATCAAAACATTGACAGAAAAGAACATCCAAAATCTTTATAATAGTCTTTGGATAAAACAAGATGCGAAAAAAAATTACTCTGCTAATTGTGCATGTAATGAAATTGCCACGTATGTACAAAAGAATGATTTGGTGTTTGTGGATGAAAACATCTATAATAAATTGATGTCTGAATTCAAAGCCATCAATCAGCATAATATAAGAAACATTTTTCTAAGTTTATATGAACAGACTAATGCAGAGATCTTGTTGGATAGATATATCTTTTCGAATATAGATGAAATAAAGACTGATTTTCCTCTTTTGATAGAGATTTTGGATATATTATTTGATATCATTGCCCATAACAGCATCAAGAACAATCAAAAGATCCATCTCAGCAAAAACACAGAAAAGGAATTGAAAAACTTGGTTCTTTCTTTGGGATCTTTATTACTTTCACAACTTTCCGTTGAAGAAAAACAACATACCAACAATGAATCAGGAAAGTTGTTGAGTCTAGAGTTTCACATTGATGTAGAGTTCGTTCGTAAACAATTCTCAGAAAATACTGAAGAAAGCACTATGGAAAACAAAATAGATCTTATCCACACTTATTTACTCAAAAAGGTGATGCATACAGGATGTATTTCTTGGGCAAAGTCATTGTTACAACCTAACCTTCAACAGTTAATCAGAAACAACTGGATTTCCAAGTTGTTGACATCTGGTGGGGAGAGGTTCTACCCTGAATATGTTTATGTTGAGGCTTTACAACAAATTCCTTGGAGCGAAGTCCAAAAAATGAGCACAGATGAGACACAAAAGTTTATTTTGCTACCTCTGCAACAAGCTTTCAAAAGATTCTACTCTACAGGCTATAGTAAGTTGATTTTATTAATCGGGAAATTGGTTTTGGTAAATCTCAATTTTATTTTTTATTGTTTATTTTAATTTTAAAATTTAGCAAACCGTTTCACTGTTCCCAAGCGAAGGAACAAAGTGCTGTGCCATGCTCACAAGAAGCCCTAGCAACTGCTCTTCACTCTTGAGCGTACTATATCCTCTATTTCCTTGGTATATCCTTTCTACTGAAGACTCTCTTTTGGTTTTCATCGAATTGTATAAACTTGAGACTGTTGAAAACTTCCAAAACTATCTCACACTCGAAGAAAGCAAAAAGGTCGAACATCGTATCCAATTTGTCAATGAGTTGCTCAAAAACCAGAATTTTATCACTGAGGCTTACCAAATAGAACTTAACTTAGAAAGAGTACACTACCCTCATTTTAAAGCATTCAACAAAATCAGCAAAATCAATCCTACTTTGCAAAAGCTATGGTTTGAAGAACTTTTCTACTTTTCTTACGAGCCTATCAATTTGGGATTGCCTTTGTCTAAATGGATCCCTTCTTTAAAACAAGAAGCACAAAAAGAAATCATTGATATTTGCAAAAGCTCAGAGGGAGTTAAATATCTTTCACAGCTTATCGAGTTAATTGCAACACATTTCACCATCATAGATACACAATCTCTTGTCTGGGTGCTCAATCCTTCTATCTTTGAGAACTGGAAGTGTGACACAAAAAGCATACAATGGATTTCATTTTTGATGTGCTACAGAAACATTTTTGTACCGGAAGAACAATCACACCTACTTTCTGAAGTCAATTTTTGGAGAGATATCTGTCTTTTGAGACCCACCAATGTCCAACAAACTCAATTAGAGCTTCTCAGAAGATTCAATGGTTATATTCTTGGTTTTAATATCTGGCAATCTATCAACTGGAAGAATGAGTCTGTTTTGGACAAGCTAAAAGGTATGATGATCCTGTTATCTTCTAAGACTATTGGCTTGCCAAGTGATCAAATCTTTCTATTTTTGCTTTCTGAGCAAATTGGCCTCTTTTACACTAGTTTCAACAATCCAAAGACCAAAAAAGAAATTTTGTTGGAGCTCAAGAACGCAAAACCTTGGTTGGACACAATCCTAAACTTGCAAGAAGAGGAAATGTTGTGCAGAGATGAGATAGAAGTCGCCAAAGTGATGTTGGCTCTCTATCTTACTTCTCTAAATGTTCAGATGGATTTGGGAGAAGGAGACGAGATTTATTCTCCCCAGTGGTTGGAGATTCAATACTCTATCTTCCCAAGAATCCAACGTGTTCTCCTCAAATTCTCCAACAAACCACAATTTGGAGTCTGCATTTTACAAGCTTTGTTTTCTTTGATGAGATTCAAACCTTTGATGAAATCAAACTTTCTTGCTGATGTTCTTTCCAACTTTTTGGGAAAGAACGATAATTCAACTGATTCTAAAAATAGATATTTCCTTGTTGACAAGTTGATGAAAGATTCTTTGGCCTGCAAAAACTCTAGAGATGAATTGTCCAATTCCAAAAACAGAAGACTTTGGATCCAAGTTTGGGCTTCTGTGCTCTCTCAAAAAATATTTTCACCAAACACCAATCATTTCTTTTGTTTGCTCTTTGAAACCTTGATCAACATCACTTTTCACGAAAGATCAAATTGGAGTGCATTATTTGACACAATCAGCTCTCAGCACTTTGAAAGAGAGGAGATCATCAAATTTTCTTCAAAGTTTCCATGGATTTCATATGCTTACGCGCAAGCTTACGAACCACTTTATCCTCATACCTTTGGAGAATTTGAAAAGTCTTCTCTCGGACTTCTCCAACTAATTGGAAGACAAAGCATTTCCCAAAATGCATCTCTTTCTCTCATCTTTTGGGAAAAGTTTTGGGAGCTTTATTTCGCAAAGAAATCAGTTGAGGACAGAAGACATTTGGTTCCTCCAACCCTGAAAGAAGAACTAAAACTTTTGTTTATTCAAGTCAGTCAAGCTTTTGTGAATGTTACAGCCATTGCAAATCTATTCGTTTCTTTCTCTTCATTCTCTGAAGACAAAATTGTCGAGAACGGATCTTTTTTCAAGAATTCCCACATTTTGCAAGCTTTTACCATTTTGAACCCTCCCTTTTTAATTCTTGCCCAAAATGAACAATCTCACGTTTCTCACTTTCACAACTTCTCTCCGAACCTCTCAATGATTCCCAATCAAAAAGGTTTGGACATTTTCGAAAAGGACAGCATAGAAAGGTTTTTGGTTATAACTAAGAAGAATTTGGCAATGCTTTTGGGACAAAGAGAAGAACTCCCTCAGGAAACTTACAAGAAAAAAATAAAGGAGGAAGAGTTGAGAAAATCCAACCTCAACAAATTGTACAATTCTATTTCTTCAAACTTGGAAAATGATAAGCAAGTGTTTGCTTCAAGTGAAGAACTTACCTCTATTTTGTCTTTGTACTATGAACTTGGGGACAAAGTTTACAAATCAGATATCCATTTTCTAGAACTTTCAAGAAACTTGTTTTTTAATCATCCTCGTAATCAAACTGTCAAATTATTCTGTGAAAGAGGAAAAAATTTTTGCCAAGGACCTGCTTCATTAAATGTCGTGAGTTATTTGAGTGCACCCATTTCTCCAACCTTGAAAGATGAGATCGCCAGAAACAGAGAATTAATGTCGACTTATTATGGCTCTTTATTTGAACAATCTCGTGCTCTTGCCAATTATACTGTTTTACTTGAGCAACTTTCTTTGAAAGCACAACAAAGCGATTCGGAAAAGGTTCCTCTCTCTTTGTTCTTTTCTTTACTTCAAATCATTGTTTTAAATTACTTGCCTCCTTATTCCCCTCCTACCTCCAAGATCATCCGTCTTACCTACAACTTGGGTAAAAACATTTTGAAGCCTGAGAATCAAATCCAATTTTTGCACAACTTTTTGAACGCTTCTTCTAACTCCAACATTACCGAACATACCTTAATTACACAGAAACAATCCGATTTGCTTTTGGAAAACGAAGAAGACAACATTCTTCTCAACAGATTCTTTGAAAATAGACAAATTTTGTTACATTTGTTCACTCCTACTCAATTTCTTTCCAACAACACCGAACAGTACCTTGAAATGTTGAAAAAGGTTACCTCTTCTCCTCTTAAACTCACTAGACAAGAAGAATCTCAATTATTTTCTAGTTTTGACTTGGAAAACTCTGTTCAAACAATCTTATCGAAAAACAATCCTTCTGATATCGAGAGATTGATCAATCTGGCTCCTTACTTGCTCAGATTTGAAGAAACTAACAAGTTTGCAGGAAATGTCTTACAGAAACTGTTTGCACTTGATTTCCCAAAGAATTTGCAAAAGACTTTCTCTTCATTGTTTACTGCATCAAAACAAAAGATTGATGGAAGATCTATCATCACATCTTATGATCCTAAATGGTTTTTGGAAATCGATTGGAAACAAATCCCAATAGAGACATTGAGATCTATCTCTCGTCTGCTCAAAGCTGATCTCCCATTCAATGAGAACTTTTCGATCCCTTCATTAGTTTATTTCGCATCAAAGATCTTTCTTTTGGAGAACTATCTTGTCAACTTGATCCAATGTTCCAAAGAGAAAAAGAATCCATCAGAAACAAACAACGAAATCTCCCAAGAATTGGATTTGTGGGACGAGATGATTTCTATCATCAACGGAATCTTGGCTCCTTTCACAGAGGGAAGAAGAAAAGTCAAGGATATCCTTCCTGTTTTACAATTGATCAAGAGCATCTCCCATTCAAGCGAGGATCCATCACTCATCAACAACATCTGGTACTGGTACGAAAAGAGTTTTTACAATCAAGTCGTATCCTACAGACACCACGACCAAGGCATCATATCCGAAGCTTTGACAAGCTTCGACTGGTCTAAAGCCGATTTCCACAAAGTAGATCCCAGAAGTTTCTCCAAGATCCGTTTCTACATCACCAAACACAAAGATTTCATCTTGAAGCTCATAGAAAAGCTCGATTGGACCAACTTGGATCAATACATCACCAACGACAACGCTTTGCACTTCTTGCTCTTGTACTTGGACACCAACGTCTTGAGGTGTGACAACTTGATCTTCGACAACACTGACAAAGAAAAAAAGATTTCCGAGCAGAAGATCCAGTTTGTCAGAAACTTGTTTCAATGGAAGAACTTGGACGAAAACTTTGTTTTGAACTTTTTGAAATCCAACAACTTTTTGATCGAGATGATCATCAGCGGGCAAGTTCAAATTGATCCCACTGATCAAGTGTTGGAGAACATCTCCATCTTGAGATCAACTATCTCTTCCATGAACCAACCACAGTTGCACGCTGCTTTCATCAGGCAGGTCAGAAGTATCCTCTTTTTCAATACAGTGAACCAGCAAGGACATTATTGGTATTTGTCTTTTGATTCCCATGTTTCCATCATCTCCCAAATCTTAATACCAAGGTAATCAAAAATTTAATTTTTCTTCGTTTCATTTTTATAGTTCATTTTTTTTTGAAACTTTTTTATTATTATTTTTATTTTTTTATTTTTATTTATTTTTATTTATTTTTATTTATTTTTATTTATTTTTTATTTTATTTATTTTTATTTTTTTATTTTTATTTATTTTTATTTTTTTGATCAGTTCGAGAATCTCTTTTCCCAACTCTGATTGCACTTTGCGTATTCTCACAGATCTGTTGTCTTGTATCGGAGAGAATTTGTGGCAAGAACCAATCCCAACATCGTCCGTCCTTTCAGTGACCACCGAGTCGCCCAGCAAGCTCGTCAACGAGAACAAAGACATGCAAAAGAGAATTCACGGACTCATCTGCCAAAACTTCTCGACCGCTCCAAAAGAGATATGTCTCATCAACCTTTCGTTGTCACCTAAATTAATCGAATCACCCGTCATTTTGTTTCCCATCCTCGAAATCTCGCTGAGAACTTATTTCACTCATTGTGACGAAGACGAGAATCCTTTGGCCACCGTCTCGCAAGCCCTCCAACTTTCCAGCGCCGTCCCTGCTCATCATTCCATGGCCTGTGTCTCCACCCAATCTTCCATGACCCTCGTTGTCGTCTTGGAGAAGCAAAGGACCGAGTACAACAACTTGCCTAACCCCGACTGGCTCAATCAGTTCGCCATCCCTTCTTTGGGTTATATCGCCTCCTTCCAACTCAACTCTAACTACATTTTGGACGGTTTGAGTTTGTGGCTTTACTCTCTTTCTATCGTTAACGACAAGAGATTCCCTTTTTATGATGTCAATTATCTTCCTAACGTGAATACCATTGAAGGAAAGGCTTTTGATTCCCTCAAAAAGTTGAGAGCCCTTTTTTCTCCCAACAACCCCATTTACACCACCCTCTCCAAGAACTTCATGACTTCTCGTCTCAAAATCGCTTCTTCTGCTTGCCTCTTGTACCTCGAAAGAATCATTTTTGAGAAGGGCAAGAACGTCGATCTAAACAAAATGAATTACAGTTTGAATAATCTCAAAACCCAGCTCTTTTATCATAAAAAACTCACAGAGAACAAGGAATGCAAGACTTTTTTCGACAGCGCTGAGACCTTTTTGTCTCCTCTCTGCACTTTGAACAATTTTCAGAACGAAGTTACTGGCGGTTTGATCCCTATGTTGCCTTATTTGAAGACCATTTTCAGAATCAAGGAGAATAATTAGTTATTTCAAGAAGATTTATTTAAATAAAAAATTATCTAATTTTTATTTTTTTTTTTATAAATTTTTTTTTTTCTCAATCTTTTTTAAATAAATTTTAAATTAAAGAAAGTTGAATGATGAAGAAAAGAAGAAATTTTGAAAGTTGTGATGCAAATTTCTTTTTTTCAATCTACCTTTTAACCAATTTAATTCAGATTCCAAATAATTCTCCTTTATATATTAACTTCAAGACTTCCAAATTGTCACCATTGCTAATTCTTTATTTTTTTATTTTTAAATGTGAGAAAAGAAGAAAATTTGCAAGTTGTGATGAATTTGAAAAAACATTATTTTTAAGATAGGATGTAGCCAGCAAATTCTGGTGCAAAATTTACATGGACTGAGAGGTTACTATTTTAAATAAATGAATTCAATTTAATTAAACATGAGTATAGTTTTCAATATTAAAATAAAAAAATGAAAAATGATTTTGAAAATTTCTTGGAGAATTATTCTAAAGATAAAGTGATAGTAATTAATGCTTTGAATCAACAAATTAAAAATGAAAACATTCAAGTGTTTGATTGTAAAACATATGAAGCTTTGGAAAAAAGGATAAAAGAAAAATTCAAATTAGAAGAAATTGAAAGGATGTTTTTTATTAACAAAAGCAGAGAATTTAATTTGTGTGATTTATGGGGAGAACATATGGATGAAATTTTAAAAATGAAGGATTTGATCATTTTTTTTGTTGTAAGATAAGAAAATTTTGAAGATTTCTTTTAATTTTTCTAAAAGGTTAAAGGGCAATCTGAGGTTAATAATTTTAAAAAAAAATTTATTTATTTATTAATTTTGAAAAACAAGCTACAAAATCAAAATACACAACAATTGTTGGAGGTAGAACATTTTTTTGACAAATATTAAAATTGTTATAAATAAATTAAAATTTCCACTTAAATGATTATTTATTAAATGATTATTCCAAATTTTATTTTTATAAGAGAATGCAACAAGAAATTGAGAAATTAAAATCAGAGTTAAAAGAAATGAGAGAAGAGAATCAAGTTCTTAATAACTCAAAAAATCAAGGGCACATCGAAAATTACTTATTTTCAGTAAGTAAGGCACCCTCGTCATGGACACAGACAATTTTAGAAACAAATTTTTCTCCCTGCAAAATAACTGATCACCCGCTTTTCTTTGAAATGATGGTGAGTTTTCATAGGAGAGGGGAATTCAGCAAAGAAATTCAAGAATGTGCAAAAGAAATAATTGAGATGAGAGTAACAAGAAAATATGAAAACATAGAGATGACTAAAGAACACAAATCATATTTTTCAAAAGAAGCAACAAAAATTCTCAACCAAAATTTGATATCAAAAGAGAAGGGAATTTTCTTTTGTCATCAGTCTCCCTTTAGTGACAAAAGTTCTCCTTATGCAACTGATATTACCCTTGAAGTCAAATCTAATAAATCAAAGAA
>JAMYWO010000022.1:232609-253667 GCA_024220525.1 Cochliopodium minus | reverse complement strand
TTTATTTTTTATTTTTTATTTTTTATTTTTTATTTTTTATTTTTTATTTTTTATTTTTTATTTTTTATTTTTTACAACTTGTTATTATTTATTATTTATTATATTTCCAAAAAAAAAATGAAAAGATTTGTTAATAAATGGTGCTAACCCGATCATTGGAAATAAAAAAGGTTTTACCCCCTTCCAACACATGATAGGAAATTCCATCCCTTTGGATACTCTCCGTCTTTTAGTTGAAAAAGGAATCTACATCAATACCCAAAATGAGTTCCATGAGACTTTGTTACATTTTGCAGTCAAAGACCACAAACTAAAAGAAAATGTCCTTAAATGTATAAATTTTTTAAATTAATTTTAATTTTTTACATAACTTTGAATTTTTTGTTAATTAAAAAAAAAAAAATTTAAAAAAAAATTATTGTAGTTTTACTGAGAAAAAGGGCAAACCCCAATACCCCTAATTTGAAAAGGGATTCCCCCTTTCTCAACTTATGTAAAAGAACAAAACTAGACAAAACAAATTTATTGGAAATTTTTCTTTGCTATTCTGCCTTTCCTCTCAAGAATACCGTACATAATAAACTCACACCTGAACAATTAGCCTACAAATTTTGTAATAAAGAGTCTGCAAAAACTATTGCACTTTTTTTTAAAAAAGGTAGCATTTGGGGCTATCGTACCCACACTTTTCATCCTAAAGAGTTTCGGTATTCTGTGGAAACTTTCCTGCTCGTAAATAACTGCTTGGAAAAAAAGATCAAAGTACCAAAGTACTTGTTAAATATCATTTTTGAATTTTTGTCTCTAAAAACAGAAAATTAAAAAATTTCAAGAGGTTTTTTTAAAAAAAATTATTTATTTTCTTCACTTTTTTTATCATCATTTTTAATCTCCAATTCTCCTAAATCCACTACTTCCATGTTATCCAAATCGATTTGATGCTGGGAAACCTCCCTGATTTTGCTCTCAAAGTTGATAAAGTACTGCAACACCACATACTCAAGAACTCCCAAAAATTCATTTCCTGAAGAGACATAAGACCATTGTGTCACATTATCTGAAATTTGTACTTTTACTTTTCCTTTTTTTAAATTAAAAAAAAATTTAAATTTAAAAAAAAAAAATTAATTAAAAATAATTCAACCTTCAATAGAAGAAAAATACGGATTCCACCATGAAATTTTGGAAAAACGACCCTTCGCTAGCTCCAAGTGGAGGTTTTTGTGGGACTTTTCGAGGTTGTCGAAGCCATTGTAGTCTTCTTTGAGCCTCTCTAAAAGCCAAGAGGTGCGTTCTTTAGACCATTTTGTGGCTCCTTTGGGAGGGTCGAGAATTTTGTTGAATTTATCAAAGTTAAACTGTGATATATTCTAAAAAATATGCATTAATGGCAATTTTAAAAAAAAACATTTATTTATCTTCGTTTTAAAAAAAATTAAAAAAAAAAATGTTAAACTTTTTATTTAAAAAATGAAACCCTTTATTGAAAATAAAAAAACTAATTTCATAAAAAAAAATTTGGAAAAAAAATTGTTGAAAATATAACATATTTTTAAAAAAAATAAAAAAAAAATTTTAAATAAAAAATTTAAAAATAAATATTCCAAACCTTAAATAACACAAAAGCACCATACTTCAAATTTTCAGACAATTTTCTGTTTTCGATGTAAGCACCAGGCACATAAGACTCTAAGGCATTGGGCTTCAGGTAATGGAGCATGGTCTCACGAATGAGCAAAAGGGGGTCTACTTTCTGAGAGGGATCTTGCAAGTCTTTTTCTTCCTCTATTTCAAATATAAATTGGTAGTCTTTTTCACAATAACTCATCCATTTTTGTTTATCCTTTTTTTTTCAGAAATAAAATATTCTAAATGAAATATTTAAATGAAATTTTTAAATAAAAAAATTGAATAAAAAATTAAATTGCAAATAAATAAAAAATACATAAAAATTTTAAAATAAACATTTCTACAATTTAATACATTAAAAAAAAGTATAAAAAATAGAGGAAATAAAATTAAAAAATTAATTCAAACAAATTTTAAAAAAAAAAATGAAAAAAAAAAATAATGAAATTTAAATTTGTTAAAAAATAAAAAAAAAAAAAATATTAAAAAATAAAAAAAAAAACCTCAACGTTGAAAAAATAATGAGTAGTTTGGTCATCAGCATCTCCAACAATCAAAGCGAGAGTTCCAATCAAACCATACTCGAGATTCAAGGGAAGAATTTGTTTGGTGCTGATAAGGTAGTTGTCAAAGCATTTGGGGAAGAGGGGGATGGGATCTCTTTTGTTGGCGTACTGCGTGATGTTCTCTTTCATGTTTAGTTCTTCCAGTAGACTTTGGATTTTGTTGTCTCCAACTATTGGTGCTCCAAATGTGATTGCCTTCAAAAAATGTTTTATAAATAAATATGAATAAACAAATAAAAAATAATAATTTTTAAAATTAAATAAAAAATAATAATTTAAAATAAAAAAAAAATTCAAAAAAATTGAAAAAAAATAAACATGTTTCAAAGTTAGGGAATATAATTCTGTTCGTTGGATATTGTATATAATGAATATATCTTTGAGTACGAATCTTTTGATTTTAAAAGTTAAATTTAAGATAAAATCCAAACAAAAAAGTTCAATATCTTAGATAAAATTCTTGTGAAGAAAAGAATCAAGAAATTTTGGGTTTTATATATCTATATATCTTTAGGGATCTTACGTAGATATTCTTGAGGATCTTTTTGATGTCATATTTCAAAGGGAGTTGCGACGAGATGATCCTCAAATACAAACATATTGCAATGGCGCCTCCTATAGAATGTCCACAGATGATGAATTTCCTCTCCTGAGATGAGCATTCCAGCAGAAGATCCAATTTCTGATGCCATACGAATTCAAACGATTGCTTCCAGAAATCCTGATAGATGGATGCATTGATGGTTCTATCTCCTATCTGAAGGATCTGATTGCTTGTTCCATTTTGAATATGCTCTATGATTTTATCTGTAGGCTGTTTAAAAGTACAACAGATGATGATATAGTCATTATTCGATAGGAGATTGAGGGAGGAGCTCCACATGTCTACATCCAGCCCCAATTTCCCCATTTTCTTCCTGCATTCCTCCTCGTTGCTACTGGAGGCCTTGCAGATTGTGTGGGTGATGAATCTCAATTTCTTCCTTTCATCTATATTGGTATTATCCATCTTCTTTCTCAATTCAATTTTATTTAAAAAATCTTAAATTTACTTCAAATAAAGGATGGATCCTTTATTTTATAATGAAATTTATAATCATAAGATTCAAAATAATTCATCAAACACATATCTTTGTTGAACTATTTGATGGGATCAACTAAGAAAATCGATGATCAAACATGAATGGAATTCTCAAATTATATATATTAAAATTATTCAAGAATGAATCACCATAGAACGAAATCATTTCATTTTGAAGTCTTTTTCCATAAAAATTGGATGAATTTATGAGAAAATTAAAAGAAATCAAATTTTTTTTAATTTTCTTTCAAAAAAAAATTAAAATAAAAACTATCCTTGTATGAATAAAGAACTAAATAAGAAAAGGAAGATTGAAACTGATAATATGGATAACAATAGCAATAAAGAAGATAAAAATATCAATGAAATAATCGATAATAATGATAAATCTGTTAAAGTGGAAAATCCTTTCAAAGACTTCAAGTTTACATCTTATGATATATTGGAGAATAATACAGAAAGAAATAAATGTCCTAAATGCAAGAAGAATTGTAAATGGTATTGTTGTTATTGTTATGAATTGGTTGGAGATTCGAAAAAATTGAAACCAATTAATTTGCCGCTACAAATGGATATGTAAATAAATACTAATCAATCTTATGATTATCTGTTATCTCAAAAAATCTAAAAAATTTTATTTAGTATACATTATCCAACAGAAAAAAAAACAAAGAGCACAGCTGTACATGCAAAATGTAATTCACATTTTTCAAAAATATAAAAGTGTCAAGTATAATTTACAGTTAATTATTTCATTGGGAATATATTTGTATATGGGATTAATATTTCAAATCATTGTTTCATCTTTTTAAATTTAAATTTATTTTGAAAAAAATAAAGTGATATGCCCAACCACCTCCGAAATATATGAATTTCCTGACGAAATTCCAAAGTACAACAAAGACGAAGTAGTCTTACTTTTTCCAAAAAAGGGAGCTAAACTAGTCAAAGACATTGAAGATCTAGGAAATATAAAAAAGTTGATAGTCATAGACAGTCAATGGCAAACAGCCAAAAAAATTCTCAACCACCAAAACATCTGTGATCTCAACTGTGTCATCATCAATACCCACGATACTTTGTTTTGGAGGTATCAACCAAAGAACGTTGGTGAGAAAGGTCTTGCTACCATAGAAGCAATTTATTATTTTTACAAGGAGTACTTTTTCGCTACTTTGCCTGTCCAGATTGACAACAACGAAAATAATGTTCTTGCAATTGAATATGATGGACGTTTTGATGATTTACTATTCTTTTTTTCTTACAACTATGTTTTGATTCAAAGGAATTACAAAACAAAAAATATTGAATTCACAAAGAAAATAAATTACATTAAATAAATCTGTTTCCAAACATTAGGAATTTGCATGATTCGAATCACCAAACAGTATGTAAATATGAATAGGACATATTCAAAAGAAAAAATTTCCCATATGCTTTAATAAAGTATATAACCAATTTTATAATCAATGATCAAAAGGTATCTTTATATACTGATTAATTTAGTTTGCAATTTCTCATTTATTTATGTCTTTATTTTCAAATGGCTCAAATGTATAAAATCTTTTTAAGAAATTATTAAAATTGAACATTTAAGAATAATTTATTTATTATAATTCAAAGTAAAAAATTATTTTGAAGGATTTATCTTCTACATGAATCTATCTTGTGCGTTTGGTCCCTTTTTCTTTCCATCAGTGGAAACTTGGGAAAGGAATCTTCTGTTATACAACAATCTTTTTTTTGCTCTTCCAGTTTTTTTCTTGAAACCTTGAGTCTTATCGACTTTTGGTGTTTGATTTTTTACTTTTCCGACTTTAGCTAAACCTCCGTGAACTTTTCCCATATTATTCTATTTGTAAATAGATTATAAATTTATATGTTCATGTAGAAGTATAATATTGATGATAATATCATCAAAAATTTAATTAAATCAATTTTACCTTTCAAGTTTTTTTTTATTTTTAATATATAATTATTAAACAATTTTATAAAAAAAAAAAAAAATTTTTTTTGATTCCTATAAATAAGTAGAATGCATTATAAAGATAAAAATATTAAGAGAAATCAAATTGATTCATTATGATTTAATACACTTTGATTTTTTTGCAAATAATAAATAATTTCCTATTCAATTCCTTTATTTCTCATATATTATCCTTTCTCTTTCTTCGACTTCTTCATCCTCTTTTACTTCCTCTTTGATCTCCAATAGATCAGGAAACAATATTTGTTTGGAATCTTCCAATATTTTCATCAATCCAACCTCCAAATCCTTTTCAGGCAAACCCAATCTCTGAGATAATTGAGGAATATTATTTATGAATTGCTTTTCTAGTTGGGAATATATCTTATTCGTCTTTCTATTGTTGTATTTCAATTCAACATTCAATTTCTCGATTTCTTCATCCTTCAACTTTTTGATCTTATCCACATTTTTTTTGCTATCTCCACTCATATAATAGCCATACACGGAGATTCCAAACACACCTATGAAGATATTTCTGAGAATCTTGCTTTGTGATTTTTTATCCTTCATTATTTGATTGATTTCTGATCTGATCTCTTGTTTTTTCAATTCTTTATTTGACAATTTGTTGGATAATTTAATTAATGATCCAGAAAGATTACATTTTTTGGAGATTTTCATTTTTTTTTTTTTTATTTTGTATATTAATTTTATTTATTTATTTCTTTGCCAAAATTCTTTCCAAAATTTCACTTTGTCTTTTGATTTCTATCTCCTCTTGTTTCTCTCTTTCTAGGAGTTGTTCGATTAAATCAGATTGTTGTGCAGAATCTCTCTTGAGCTTTTCATTGGATGTTTCTTCCAAAGCCATTTTACTTTCAAGTTTCTTATTTAGAGATTCTTCCTCGGCAAGTTTCTTTTCAAGCTGAGAATTGATAGAGTTTTGGTTTGCTATAAAAATAGATTCAGTTTTTTCGTTATTGGTACACAATGCTTCTAATTCCACGATATGGAAAACACCTTCTTCTTCAGGAATATAAGAACAAGAGAAAGAGTTTTCAAAAGAATCATCTATTTCAAAATTTGAACCTTTTTTAATGAGAGAAAGTTCAATAGAGGTACAGGCTTCTTGACTATCATCACATGAAAATTTCTTCAAGTTATAGGAATAACTCTTGATTATACATTTTCCACTGAATGAGGTCTTTTCTCCACAACTGATGGTGAAATCTTTCTTTCCATCAAAATGTACGAAATCTTTGGATTTACCGAAAGAGATATTCTTATCATTAAACAAAGAATAATAATAACTTTGAGTGTTATTGTAGAAAGCTTGGTAAAGATCAATTGGGAGGATAAAATGAGTTGCTTTCTTTTTTTCGAAGCCAACATCAACTTCTCTGAGGAATTTTCTGATTTCTCTTGAAGGTTCTCCCTTTTGTCCTCGCATTCCTCTTCTTCCCTTCTCTCCAGGAGATCCAGGTTCCCCCTTTATTCCAACACCAGATGGACCTCGTCTTCCTCTAGCACCAGTTTCACCAGGAGTACCATTAATACCATTCGTTCCATTGATACCTGCCTAAAAAAAAAAATTAAATTTGGATTGAAAAAAATTTAAATAAATTTTTTAAGTGAAATATTGTAATTAACAAGTTTCATTTAGTTTAAAGTATTACTTCTCCTTTTTGTCCTTTTTCTCCAACTGCATTTCTTCCTCTCAACCCTCTCTGTCCCTTTTCTCCAGCAACCCCCTTTTCACCATTAGCACCTGCCAAACCTAAATCACCCTTTTCTCCTTTTACACCACGCAGTCCTCTCAACCCTCTTTGTCCTTTAGCTCCCTTGCTACCTGCTTCACCAGTAGCACCAGTCAAACCAAAATCTCCTTTGGTACCTCTGATACCTCTTAATCCTCTTGATCCTACTTCCCCTTTTTGTCCGACCTTTAAATATAAATTTAATTTTCCAAAAATGAAATTTTCAATTATATATACGTAGATATTTTATGCCAATGTTAAAATTATATAGTGTCAAAAGTTTGTATAAATCCAAATTTTTAATTCTTTTTTTGATGAATTCTTCTCTTAATGATTTATTCAACAAGTTAAAAAAATCTTTCATTTAAAAAAACTCACCTCTCCCTTTTCTCCAGTAATACCAACAGCACCAGTAATACCTCTTCTACCTCTTCTACCTCTTTCTCCTCGTTCACCTGCTGCACCAGCCCCACCAACTTCACCTTTCTCACCCACATCTCCTTTTGGACCCGCCTCTCCTTGGGCACCTGTAGATCCTTTAGAACCTCTTTCTCCTGGAGGACCTTGTTCTCCAGGCTCTCCTTGTTTACCTTTTTTTCTTCTATAACTTGCTCTCATTTCAATTGAATGTGTTTCTCCACTCATTTCATCATTTTCCCTTTCTTTTTTGCAACTTATGCTCAAGACAAAAATGAAAAGTACTATTAACAGAAATATCTTCATTTTTTTTTTTTTTCAAAAATTCACTTCAAGGGACATTTAAAAAAAAATCAGGCATCATAAAACGCTAGATTTCCATCATTACTTTGGTATCTATCTATTCAAGACTTGCTTCGGGTCCTATAAAAATTGAATTCAATATGTGAACAATAAAAAGTCATATTGTAAATTGGAAGATTTATCATCTTATGTTATATGAATATGAATTCAAATTGTGATTATCTTGATAGAAATAAAATAGTAAATATATAAAAGAGTGTTGAGCAAATAAATAATTTAATCTTTCTCTATATGAAATTTTTCCTCTTTATCTTTTGATCCTATTTTTAGCAATTTATCATTTGACCAAATTGATTTTTCATTTTCTACAACTTTGGGAAAATATAATTCCCATATGTACTTTCCATTCTCTTCTCTCTTCTCCATAACCTCCTGATATCCAATGAATCCAAAGGTTAAAGCTAGAACAGGGATGATTTGAGGAATATCTGATTTGAAATTAGACCATCTCTTCTGCCAAAATATTCTGCTTTTTAAATAAGACATTTCACTATATCTATCTTCTGTACAAAGTGATTATACTATTTTTTTTTTTTATATTTTTCTCAAAATAAAAAAAAAAAAATCCAAATTTCTTTTGCTTGAAAAATAAGATCCTCGAACATATATATGGAGTAATAAAAAAACCATAATTTAAATAGATCCATTCAAGGCGAACATTTTTTTTTAATATTTTTTTTGAATAGAATAGAAAATTATGTCACACCAGGTAAAGATAGACAAAAAAATTTGATAAATTTAATTTTGATGAGTTATAAATATACATTAAGAGAATATTTAAACTATAAAGTTATAAACTCACACCATGAATTTAAAAAAACATAGTATATTGTCTTGGGGATTTTCCGACCAAATCAGATTATTGGGTATATTTACTTAACCAAAAAGTTTCACCGAAATTTCTTATAAAAAAAAAAATATAAAAAAAAGAGGGCAGGACACACATTGAATTACGGAAATGATAAGGTAAGAGAAAACTTTCTTATTTTTAAACCAAAAATTTTATTTTTTTTTTGAAAAAGATATACATATTTGGTGGATACAACGGGTTAGACAAATTGTACATGTTGAATGGGGCAAGCAAACTAGGAACAGATAAAGAACAATATTTAGAATGGAAAAAATGTAAAAAATTTTTTAAATTTTTTTTTTTAAATTTTTTTTTTATTTTTTTTATTTTTTTATTTTTTATTTTTTTATTTTTTATTTTTTTATTTATTTTTTATTTTTTTTTATTTTTTTATTTTTTTTATTTTTTATTTCAAATTTTTTTAAAAAAAAAAACAGTTGAGCTACAAGGTTTTACACCCAGAGCTGCTCACAGATCTTTCTACAAATCCTCTAACAGAAAGCTTTATATCCACGGAGGATACGACAGAAAAAGCAACATGTTGCATGATCTGTACATATATTAAATTGATTATTTTTAATCTTTAATCTTTTATTTTTAATTTTTTATTTTTTTTTAGTTTATTTTTTTTTTAGTTTATTTTTTTTTTTAATTATTTTTTTTTAAATATTTTTTTTTCTTTTAAATATGATTTTAGTTTGATTTTTTTTTTTATGGTAGAGAAATATGCAACAAAGAATAATGAAGATGATTTGNCAAATTCTCTTCCTCTACCCCCATTATCTTCAAAACTTTTTTCATGTTTTTTTCTTTTTGTGTTTTAATTTCTTTTTGAAATTTTTTATTTATAATTTTTAGAAAAACCGGTTTGATTTACACATGCAGACAGTGCAACAACTTTCACGTACAGAATTTCGGTGTGGAAACCAAACAGAAGCAGAACCCTGGCGTCTCTGTCTCAAAGAATGTGGTTCCTTCAAATTGTGAAATATGTGATTCCAGTTTTCACATTGCTGGTCCTGTGTATACTGGTAAAAAATTTGAAAAAAATTTAAAAATTAAAAATTTAAAAAAAAAAAATTTAAAAATTAAAAATTTAAAAAAATTAAAAATTTAAAAAAATTTTGATATTTAAATTAAGGTCCTTTGCATGACAAAAAGTTTGTTAATTCTGTGATTGAGTACATGAAAGAAAACGAGAAATCTTTTGGAAGTTACAAAAAGTCCATGGGTTTTTTGCAACTTGCAGAACAAGGTAGTTCAATTTTTTTGGTGTTTATTTTTATTTTTAAATCAAAAAATTTGTTTTATTATAATTTTATTTTTTATTTTTTATTTTTATTTTTTATTTTTTATTTTTTACATTTTTATTTTTTTTTTACATTTTTTTTTTTATTTTTTTATTTTAAATTTTATCATTCTGTTATTTAATTTTTTATTTTTATTTTATAATTTTCATTTTTCATTTTTCATTTTTCATATTTCATTTTTCTTTTTTAGATTTTTATTTTAATTTTTTTCATTTTTCATTTTTCATTTTTCATTTTTCATTTTTCATTTTTCATTTTTCATTTTTAAATTTTTTTTTTCAAATAGAAATTGACACCTGCTTCGTTTTCAACAACGCGGAACTGTTCTCCACAGTAAAGTCAACAATGATGTCCTCCAAAATCATGCAGTACATTTTGCAACAAAAGGGCTACTTGTATTCTGACAGCCACACTTCAAAGGGCTCCTTCAAAACCAATGCCCCTTCCTCTCTTGTCTGGGACATCGTCAAATCTTGGGCAATTTATTCCTCCAAGGACAAAGGCAAGTTTTTTTTATTTTTTATTTATTTTTATTTTTATTAAATTTATTTTTTATTTTTTTAGTTTTTTTTATTTTATTATTTTCTTTTTCTTTTTTTTTTTTATTTTATTTTTTATTCAATTTTTTATTCAATTTTTTTATAATTTTTTTCACTTCTTTTACAAAAGTTTTTTTCATTTAACTTTATTATTATTGTTTTTTTAATTCTTGTCTGCTTTTTTTTTTTTGGATTTATTTCTTTTTAAAGTTTGTATTTTTCATTTTTTATTTTCAAATTTAAACATTTTTTTTTTTTTACGATTTTTTTGTTTAGAAATGTTAGAAACAATCAAAATTTTGCAAAAAAAACCCAACTTAGAAATAGACTTTGAAGAAGCCAAAGTAAAGTCCAAGGAGATCAAAAAAGTTAGAGGCAGATTCTTCGAGAACCCTCCCAACTGGGGTCCCAAGGCTCGTGCTCAGCCTCCCAAGAGAAAACGCGAGATTGGCGAACAAGATGGCGAAACCAATAAAGACAACAATAATAATCTTGAAGATATGGAAGACGACAAAATTTGAATTATTAAAATGATTTTATTTAACATTTTATTTATTTTTTATTTGATTTTATTTCCCTAAAATTTTTTACTTTTCATTTTAAATTTATTTTGTTTTTCATTTTTTTTTTTTTGTTTTTAATATTATATATTTATTTTTTTTTTTTGTTTTTGTTTTTTATTATTATAATTTTTTATTTCAATATCAAATTTATCTTTTATTTCCAATTTTTTATTTTTTTTTTCACTTGTAAATGGAACATTGGTTTGAAGAATCAGAACAAAGGATGTAAGAACTTTCTTGGTAGATTTGTACATTGTATCCGTTTTTGTTTGGAATAGTGAAAGACCATAGTGGATCTTACAAAAAAAAAAAAAAAAGGGAAATAATAAAACAAGTAAAAATCAATAAAAAAAAATTACTTCCATCAGTCAAGTTATATGATGATAATTTTGAACCCGAAAATATGACACTTCCATCAGTTAAGCTGCCATCAATAAATCCTCCGACATTATCAGTGATATTGTAGTTTGTATTACCATTAAAAGAGTTGATGGATGAAATGGAGACTAGGTTTGAACTTTTTTCGTGTGTTTAATTTTACTTTTTAAAAAAATAAAAAAAATACTCTGTGTAAAGTCCCACAAATAAATCTTTAGAATTTCCACAAAAAGTTTCAATTTTATCGACAGAATTGAAAGATTTTTTCCACAAAACTGATTGAGTATATTGAAAATATGCAACTAAATAATCTTTTCAAAAATTTTTAAAAGTTGATTATTTTTTCATCTTTTTTTTACATTGACCAGAACACAAAGAATTATCGCAAGAGGTGAAAATGAGGAGTCCAGCTAATAATGCTGTTTGAATATAACTTGGTTTATAGTATCCACTTAGTGTATTATTGTGTAAAAGAAAGCCATTAAAAACATCTAAAACAACGCAAGAGAACCTTTAAAAAATAAATTTTTTTTTCAAAAATTGAATTTATTTGTTACCCTGTACCAATATATGAAATGTACAATTGGCTTAAATCTTCACTTAATAAATTATTGAAAAAATAATTTTGGGAGGTGTTAGTTTGAAGTGTGAAATTCCACAATTGTGTCCCAGAACTACCATCAAAGCCAAATTGAACAAATTCTGTTGATGTGTAATAATAAAAATAAAAGAAATTCTTAAGTCCTAAGATAATGTTGGAAGTGGTTATTTTGTTTGTGCTTGAAAAATAAATTGTTGTCCAAATAAATTTGTACGAATCACTTATGTTGTATGCATTGATATAGAATTCTGATTCTCCTGATGATTTGAGATTGGAGACATCAACAAACAAATAGTCACTAGAAAGTGCGACAGAAGTTGCTGTTTCATTGATGTTCAATGAAATATTTTGTTTCACTATTTAGATATATTTTCAAAAAAATGAAATTCTTTTCATATTTGAATTACATCATAAGAAACCTTTGATAGGTCGACGTAAAAAAAAAAAAAAAAAAATAAATATATTTTGCCTTTAAAATCTTGAGAGAGGATTAAAATGGAACTTCCTTGTTTATTATATCCAAATACAATATCTCCATTATTTGCAACGATCGTCTGAAATACTCCAGAGTCTGATTGATAAACAGAAGAAGCCGGCTTATTGGCAAGATAGGGGACATGCTTGTTGTTTTGGGCATTGAATCCTTTTTGGGGATACCCTACATTAGAATTTTGGCAAAAAATAGAAAAAGAGATTGCCAATATAAAAAATGAATAGAGTATAATATTCTTCATTTTTTTTTTTAATTTAAATTTCATTTTTTTTTAAAAAATTCTCCATTTTTAAACTATTAAAAAAAACTTGAAAAAAAACACTTATTTTAATATGTAATTTTGTCAGATCTTCTGGCTTTATTGGAATTAAACACCAATAAGGGCGATTTACTAATGGGCCTGGAATCCATCTGGACTATAAGATAGAGGAGAGGTTTCGGAAAAATTTGTTTCAACGACTCTTTAGAAATTCTCTTAAAAATGAGGAGCAAAGTATAAACTTTTTCCTTGAATTCACTCGGGAAATATTTATTTCTTTCAATTTTCCACAGTTTCCCTGTTAAAAAAAAGAATAGATTTTTAATAAATGAAAATTGATTTTTTTCATAAATATTAAAATTAATTTTAAAAGAAAACTTTTAAAATGTTGATTTTATTTTTTTTTTTGCTAACAAAAATAATTTTTTTTTCGAACAAAATTATTTTACCGGCTCGATACTCTACAAAAACTTGATGAATATTGCTCGAAAATCTTGTGTTATCATTTTTAAATATGAAATTTTTTTGGATCAACAAAGTGATGATAAACTCTTCTGTGATTTTATCAAAAAAAGTTTTAATGATGTCAAAGGGAGTGAGTTTCAAATTGTTGCTCTCGTCCAACCTGGCTTTGTTGTCCAAAAGAAAATTCAAAAAAGTGTGGTCTATGTAGAGCTTTGGAGATTGACACATAAAGTGGAAGGGAGTGTTTTTGTTACTGTCTTTAAGGGACAAATTCCCTTTTTTTTCAACCTTTACAAAAAAAATGAATGAATGATCCGAATAATTAAAACAAAGAAAAATTAAACAAAAAACAATTTTGAAACAAAAAAAACTTTTTTGTAGCTCAAAAATAATTTTGAAAAATTTTTTTTTAAAGAATTCACATAAGCTTCTTATTCAAAAAATGTTTACCATCAGTTTTATAGTTTCGTACGAATAATTAGGGTTATTACTAATAATGTGGAGAGTGGAGAAACCACCAGAGTCAGTAGCGTTGATCATACAATTTTCATTGAGCATGTACTCGACCATTTCATAGGAAACCTTTTGATTGCCACAAAGCAAGTGCAAAGGGGTCTTGTTCGAATGGTTGAGGGAATTAATGTCGGAGTTATTTTTGACGAGATATTTAAGGACATCGAGGACAATATCGGATTGGGAGAGGTACAAGTTGATGGGAGACATTTTGTCTTCGTTCTCTTTGTTGAGATCTGACTTATTTTCGATGAGATACTTGATGATATCTAAGTGAGGTTCTCCAGAGGTGATGATGAGATGGAGCGGGGAAAAGCCTTGCGAATTGCATTTTTTCAGGTCACAACTGTTCTCTACGAAATACTTGACGAGATCCAAAGTGACAAACCTATTTTGACAAGCAAAGTGAAAAGGAGAGTTGTTCTCCAAATTTAAAAAATTAATATCCGCTTTATTATCAACCAAGGTTTTGATCATCTCGAAAGTCACGCCGACATTCTTGCAAGCCATGTGGAGGGGAGTCAAGTGATTCCTTGTCCGGCTGTTGACGTTGCTTTTGTTTTCGATGAGGAAACTAATTAAATCGAGCGTGTAATGCTCGTTTCGACATAGTAAATGGAGGGGTGTTAACTCAAATCTATTCAGTGAATTTACTTCACTTTTATTTTCTAACAAAAGTTTTATTATGTCGACAGAATACTTGTAGCAAGTACACGCTAAATGTAACGCTGTGTTGTTTTGATTGTCCAACAAATTCACGTTACTTTTGTTTTCTAATAAATAACTTATTATGCTCATTTTTTGTTGTGACAAAATTGAAAGGTCCAACAACGTGTGTCCCTTGTTATTCTTCGAGTTGATGTCGATTTGGATGAACTCCAAAAAATACACCAGTTTCTTCAACGTTATTTCCTTTTTCTTCTTTACGTCGTACGTGTCTATGAAATGGAAGTAATCCTCTTGGTTTTTGAACGTCGAGAGATCTTCTTCATTCACATCTATCTCCTCTGTCACCACTTGCCAGTACAAGAACCCGCATTTCTTATCTTGGCAGTTGTATATCTTTCTATCTCTCGTTATCATGTATTTCGCTGGCTTCGGACAATCACATTGCACCTTCTCATCTATTTCCTCTATCTTGGAGATATCCTCTATCATATTCTTCTCTTCTGTTGATTTGATTTTCGATTTGATATTCTTCTTTGTTGATTGATTCTTCATCCTAATCATTCCTCCCTTCATATTATTTTTTCTTGGCTTCATTTTTTTAATGCCATATGCTCCTCTCTCATTCCCCATTTCAATATTCTTCTCCTCATGAATGATATCTAATTTGAATGGTTGATTATCCTCACTGATGAAGACATTATTTTCAGTTGTGAAGGATTTAAATTCAAATTTAAAAGATATCTTCTCTTCGGAAGATGTTGGAGTGTCCATATCGTTATTATTTCCAAATATGAATAGTCCATCGTCATTTGCATCCTCCTTTTTGAATGAATAAGAATGGGAATCTATTTGTGACACATTATTCACAGCATTTTCTCTTTCTTTATTTTTTATGGCTTCATCTATCTCTTTTGATCCAAATACATTCATATTATCTTCCAATAATAGCGTATTTGATTCATTGATTATTTTTTCCTCAAATATTTTCTTTTCCATTTCAAATTTTATATTATTTTTATTTTTTAATATTTCAAAAAAGTAAATCAAATTTAGATCTTGATTTAAATTGAATTTTTTTATCTTTTTTTTTTACAATGAAGAATTAAATCCATTGTATCTTTTGGACAAATTATGAATGCGTGATTTATCCATAAACACAAGAGTTTTTTTTCAAGTGTTAAAAAAAAAAGCTCACAATGTCATCGGAGCAAAGTACTTTGTTGTTCCTCACCTTGTTTGTAAAGTAGATAGATGAGCATGAAGATTTAATCAAAAAAAATTGGTAAAGAGTTACGTAGTCGAGATTTCCATAAACTCTTGTCCAAATAAATGAAAAACTTTTTAAGTAAATTTTTCTTGAATGTTTGAATTTTCAATTTTTGAACAATATAAATAAAAAATAAAAAAAAATTGATTTCAAAATGAACAATAAAGTACACGTTGTGCAAATCAAAAGACCAAGAGATGAAGAGCCTTTGGATTTTATAGTATTTAACAATTCTAAGAAGCAATATAAAAAAATCATTTTGGAAGAAGATGGGAATATGGAACCTCTATTCAAAAATCTATCTCTCAAAAAAGATAAAGAGAATCAAAAGGATTTATCCATCAATAATAATAATAAGAATAATAACGAATTTATCCCACTCAAAAAAAAGCAAAATTTAAAAGTGTTCAAGAGGGTGATATCCTTGAAAGATGATCAAAAAATTGATCCCAATTTCTTCGATATGTTGAATAATAAAGAAAATATCTCGCACGACAACGAGAAAGATAGGGATTTGAATAGAACAATACAAAATAGAAAACAAAATGATAAAGATCAGTTATATGTAAGTGACAATATTGATTATAAAGCTGAATATAAAACTATAAAGAGGAATATAAATATAAAAGAATTCATATCATCTGATCCATTGATCATCAAGCCTCTTATTACGTTATTTTAATTTGATAAAAAAATTGGCGCCAAAATTCAATTTAATTTTAAATTTTTGAAATCTTGAAAGGAAAGAATAAAACAAAGCAGAATTAAAAAAGTGGAAACATTCAGAAAAAACACAAAAGACAAAGATGAATTCAAATTATTCGAAATGGAACTGCCTCAGAAGAAAAGGGAAGACATCTACATCAACGACGACAAGTTGGAGAGAATAGAATCTTCTGTCCACGAAGAGTTTGTCAACGATTACTTTATCATCGATGAATCTACTTCAAATCTTGATATTAAAGAAGAATTACCAATTGCTCCTTTTTCGTTGGATGAATACGTAAAAAAACAATTAAAATAAAATTTAATTAATTTAATTTTTTTTTTTAAAATTCCTTTAGGATATAAATGAAAACGATAATGATGATGACAGTGATTACTACAAAAATGAAGATGATGGACCAGGAGATTCTGATGAAGTGGACTATCCTTCCACTCCTGATGACGAGGATGAACACTACTCTAACGATTCAGATGAAGAGAGAGATTTCTACAAAGACAACGATGATGATTACGATGATTATGAATATTAATCATTAAAAAATTATTTTTTATTACAACATTTTTTTTTTTAAAGTATGGCAAAACTCCATACATAAAAGGAAAATCCAAAATTAGAAGATACATCTACAATATAGAGATTAAACTAAACAAAAAAAATAAAAAAATTTTGAAAATGAAAACAATAAAGCAGCTCAATAAAAAAAAAATTTTCGCATCAATAAAAAAGAAATGGTTGAATATACATTCTTCCAATCTTTCATTTTTAGGGAATAAACATAATTCATTTGCTCCTTACCATTTTAAAATCTCATTTAACAAATTTGAAAAAAAGAGATATTATACAACTATCAAAAATGAATCAGCAGTGGAGGATCAAAAAGATGAATCATCATTCATGATAGGAGATATGATGAATGAAAAAGCAGAGAAATATACAAAAGAAGGTGGAAGAAAAAATCTTCTGGAAGCGAAAAAACTGTACAACATATCTTACGGATTCGGAAACAAAAAGGGAATAAACAACTATGCTTTGGTTTTGGAGCTGTTGGGAGGAAAAGAAAACACGGAAAGAGCAAAGGAGTTATACAAAGAGGGAGTTGAATTGGGAAACACACATTCAATGGCAAACTACGCCAATTTATTAGGGAAAGAAGGGAAAGTAGAAGAAGCAAAAAAGTTATTCGAGCAAGCATCTCAAGGTGGGAACAAATCGGCGATATATCTTTACATTACTTTTCTTACCAACGAGGGAAGAGAAAAAAACAACTCGAGAATAAAACAACTGTACGAACAAGTGATAGGATTGGGACACACGGAGGCTCTACACAAGTACGCCACATACCTTTATGATAAGTATGGGAACTTGAAAGACAACTACAAAGCAAAAAAATTACTCGAACAGTCTATTGAGAGCGGGAATAATGAGTCCATAGTATACCTTGCTCTTATTTATGAAATCGAACAAGAGAAACATAACTTTGAAAAAACCAAAGAACTCTATGAAAAAGCAGTCAACGCAGGCGTCACATCTGCGTACTACAATTATTACAGTTTGCTTATGAAAGAAAATGAAGAGCAATACAGAGAGAAGGCACAAAAACTTTTTGAACAAGCACTCAAAGTGAGAGATCCTGGTGCAATCAAACACATCTCCCTTGTTTTGAAAGCTCAGGGAGAAAAAAGCAATTTGGACAAAGTCGAGTTGCTTCAGAATGCCAAAACTTTGGCTGAGAAAGGAGGAAAGGACAATTTGGAAAAAGCAGCGCAAATTTGTGAAAAACTGATCTGGTTGGGCGAAACTAGAGCAATGACCCTCAGAGCTGCTTTGTTGATCATGGAAGGTGGAAATGAGAACGTCGAGAGAGCTGTCCAACTTTATCACATTGCGATTGAATTGGGAGACACGAGTGCGTTAAATTATTATGCTAATTATTTGGGGAATCTCGGGGGATACGAAAATGTGGAGAGAGCTGTTCAGCTCTACCAAAAAGCGTACGAATATGGGAACACCAACGGTCTTCCTGCTTTTGCTGATCTTCTTTTCGGAGAAGAGTATGATCTCGAAAGAACCAAAAAAACATACGAGCTCGCTCTTCTACATCATCCTGACAACTCTCTCGTCATGGCTAACTTTGCTTTCTTTCTTGTTAAATTGGGCGGAAAAGAAAACAAGGAGAGGGCAACACAACTTTATGAACAATCCACGCAACTCAACAATCTTGATGGCATTCAAAACTATGCCATTTTCTTGACTAACGAAGGCAACTTTAAAAAAGCGATCCTCCTCTACGAAAGAGCGCACAAACTTGGCGAAAAAAAATTTTTGAACAATCATGCTTTTTTGTTGAAGAAACAAGGTGGTAAGGACAACATCGAAAGAGCTAAACTTCTCTACGAAGAATCTGTTGTGTTTGGTGATACTGACGGAATGAACAATTATGCTTCTTTGTTGGTGTCTGAGGGTGGTGATGAGAATTATCTGAAGGCAAGGACTTTGACCAAACAGTCTGCTGATCTTGGGAACCCTGATGGACTCTACAACTATTCTCTCTTTTTGAAAAATGAAGGTGACATACAAGGTTATGAGCACTACACGAAACTTCACCAACAAGCTGATAAATAAAGATTATTAAATTAAAGGAAAATTATTTTAGAAAATTAATTCAAAAAAAAGTTTGATTAAATTCTCATTTGCATCTTCTAAATATTTACAACAACGGTTTTAATGTTTTTGGAGGAAACAGCACAATAAAAGGGAATTTATTGATCTTCAATCTTTCTTCTGAGTTCTTGCAGTCCTTTTAATTCTTGTTTTAACCTTTTCTCCCAACTTTGTTTGCCTTATTTCCAATGTTGGAGCTAGTAGAATTCATGAAATTTTTTGGTTCTCAACGAATGATAAGGAGTGAACCATCTGTCTTCGTCTGTTTACCTCTTCATTTGCACAAAGATTCTTTTTTTTATTTTCGAAAAAAACAAAAAAAAAAATGAATATCAATCCCACTGGTGGGGATTATTCTTTATATGATTTATTCATCTTGCTATTTCCCTTTATTAGGTATTTTCATGATAGAAGAATAATAGCGAGCAGAAACATCTATTCCTTTGTGTATTACGTGGCACTGATCTTCAGATGGAATATCCTCTATCAACTGATGGGAATCATCCTGCTGAATTATCACTCCAATTTCTTCTATATCCTGCCCATATTCATCATCACAAGCACCAACATTTTATCACCATCCTTTATCTTGTTCATACTATTCTATTACGTGCTAATCTATTGTATAAGCAGGGATAAAATGTATATAGCGCTCATCCGAAGAGGAAGTTTCCTCTCTAAAAAATTCCTCAATTTTTTTGTGAAACTCAATTTGTTTCCCATCTACAACGAAGAAGCCTTCATCAAAATCTACCAAGAAACGAGCACAACCCAAACGATGCTCGAGCTGATCAGGAGATTCAAACATTACAAGAACGCTCGTAATGCCTCTCTCTTGCACTATCTCGCAACTTACCATCTCACTAGTGACATCATCAACGAACTAAAAGAGTTTGTTAACCATAAAAACGAAGAAGGTTTTTTTTTTTACTAATTTTTTTTTCAAATTTTTTTGAATTATATTTTTGTTTTATTTTAATTTTTTTTTTACATTTTTTTTTAAAAAACAAATTTTTTGATTTTTTTTTGAAAAAACGAAATTTTAAGAACAATTTTTTTAAAAAACAATTTATTTAAAAAATTAAAGAATATCAATAAAAAAAATTCTCATAAATCTAAATTTTGAGCAAGGTAAAACACCATTACATTTATACACGTCATTCATATTGAGATATTCCCGAATGTGCATCGAAGCATTCATCCAAAACAAAGCCGACTTAAACGCACAAGACACAACACTTAAAGAAACGCCCTTCCACACCCTATGCATGACAGGTACTGACAACAATACGTTTGTGGAGATTTTTCTTGATAACAAGGCTGATCCCAATTTGGTTTCTACTTTAAAGCAGACCCCCTTTCAAAATTTTTGCTTGAAAACTGAAATTTTGCTTCCTTCTTTAATTCTCAAATTTTTCGACCATAAAGCTGTTTCTTTTTTTTTTTCAATTTTTTATTTTTTTGACTATGATTTTATTTTTTATTTTTATTTTTTGTTTTTTGTGTAAATTTTTTTACTTTTTTACTTTTTTTATTTATTTTTTACTCTATCAAATTAACATTATTTTTATTTTTTTATTTTTTTGAATTTTTTATTTATACAATAGTATTTATTTTTTTATTTATTTTTCACTCTTTATTTTAAAGATTCGTTTTTTCCAATTATTTAAATTTTATTAATAAAATTAGGATGTGAACATGAGAACAAGAAATGGAGACACTGCTTTGCATTTCATTTGCCTCAAAAAGAATATAGGAATGGATTTCCTTGAACTGTTAGTTAAATTTGGGGGAGACTTCAACATTAAGAACAGATATCACGAAACTCCTTTTCACAAATTCTGCCAATCAAATTCCTTTAATCCCAACTTAATTAATTGTAAAATTGTTTATTTTATTTTTTATTTTATTTTTTATTTTTTATTCTTTATTTTTTATTTTTTATTTTTTATTTTTTATTTTTTATTTTTTATTTTTTATT
>JAMYWO010000022.1:191360-230753 GCA_024220525.1 Cochliopodium minus | reverse complement strand
ATCATCATAGATGAGTGGATTGATCTCCCAAAAAATCTTTTCAAATACGATGGAATGATATGTACGCCTCACTTTTTCAATATAAATGTGTAAAAAAAAAATATAAAGCCATTATAATTATATATAATATAATAATTAGAAAATAAAATTCTTTAAAAATAATTTAATTTCTCAACAAATCAAGAGCAAGATTGATATCACCATTAGCTTTGGAAAGTGCCTTGAGAGCTTGCTCACGGGTGAAGCCCATAGAAATCAAAGTGCGCGAGAATTCCAACAAACTGTGATTGATCTCGGCAGAAGTATTTACATGGTTGTTGTCATTATTGATGATGTAGTTTTTATTAGGATTATAATCAAAATTGTCATTATTAGAATCTACAACAACAGAATCCAAATTGAATTGATTAACGCCATTTTGTTTCTTATCTTCGTTGTCCAAGAAACTCTCTATGTCCCCACTTGGCATCTGCACTTGAGTGCCTTCGTAGTTCGAGTTGACCACCGCTTTGGACGAGGAGGCAGAATTGTTGGTGAGGAGGTTTCCTTCGCCCTGAAAAGGCACAAAAGGAGGTCTTTTGGAAAATGAAGGAAACAAGGTTGGCCAACTACTTTTTAGGAAAAAAATTTTGAGAATTAATTTAAAAGAAGACAAATTTAATTGAAAAAAAATTAATTGATTGATTTTGAAATCAAATAATAAATGTAATTAAATATCAATAAACAATATAATAAAATGAAAATTAAAAAAAAAATTAACTTTGTTTCGAGGTATGAATTGCTTTCACCATTATTAGAGATGTAACCAGTGGTTCTAGAAAAAAACTGTAAAGTTCCATTTTCCCAACTCTCAATCTTTTGGGAGGAGGGAGTGAAGAACTTCAAGAAGCCGTAAATCCACAAATATCCTACGATTAATCCACTCAGATGACCAACAAAAGAAATTCCCGGGAAAAAAAGTTGTATCACGATTAACAAAATAGGTGGATAAATTGCAGTTGGAACTTTAAACATACCATAAAAAAGACTAATGTTTCATTGTAAAATAAAAAATAAATAAAATGAATAAATTTAAAATAAAAAATAATAAAAATTTATTAACAATGAAGAATAAAAAAGAGTTTAATTTCTAGTTAAAATAATTTTTTGAAAAAAAATTTTAAAAAATAAAATAAAACAAATAATTTAAAATAAAAAAGAATATAAATTTGTTAAAAAAATAAAAACAAAAAATAAATAAATTAAAACAATTTTAATTTTTTTGGTTAAAATAATATTAATTGAAATATTTTTTTTACCTTTTACTATGATCACTTGAGTCTTTGCATTCAACTACTATCAACGCAAACAATACCCCAGAAAACCCCAGCGAACAGTTGTTGGTTGTAACGAGCTCCATGAACATCCCTATCTTTTCAAGGATCAACTGGAGAATTCCTCCTAAAAATATCGACAAAAATATCAGATATCCCATCTTGAACGATCCTAAATTTCTTTCGACAAAAGGACCTAATATATATTTTAAAATTAAAATAAAATATCGGCTCGAAAAATTTATATTTATTTATACCCATTCCTTGCAATGTCATCATATTGAACAAGAGATGGAAAAATCCATTATGTACAAATGCACTTGTAAATAACCTCCATATTTGATAATCATAGATTACAAAATCATATGCTAGACACGTGTTCATTTCGAATGTTCCAAATAATAATCCACATATATATACAAATACACAAATAAATCCAGTTGATCTCGTTACGATAGTAAAAGAGAAGAACCATTCTTTGATTTTCTGCATTAGACCATCCTCATTCATGATTTTCTTCTTGTTAGATATATGAGCAAATTTGTCAAAAATATAAATATATTTTTATAAAGGAGTTCTTTTTTATGATATCCTTGAGGAATTTCTTCAATATTTTTTATTTTTAGCGAAAATTAAGTTTGTTAAGAAAATAGTAAAATGTGACAATTTGAGAGAATAAAAGCTCTATATCTTTTAATTTAGGTAATGAAATTGGAAGGAAGTGAAAATTAGAGTTTAAACTATAAAAAAATAAAAAAAAAAAGAAGATGCAAAAGGGGAAATCGAATACTGAAAAATTTGATAATTTCCTTAAAATGGCTAATTCAGGAGATCCCAATTATCAATTATATTGCAGCTATTCTTACCATTATGGACTCGATTGTAGAAAGAATGAAGAGGAATCCAAAAAATGGCTAGAATTATCCTTGATGAATGGAAACAAGGTGGCATTAGCAAGATCTTATTATATCAAAGATGAAGAAACGAAATGCAAGGATATCCTGGTCGATTATATTAATAAGGGGGAAATAACAAAGGAAGAAAAATGGATTGCTTTTCATATGCTTGGATTCATCACCGAGAAAGAAGGAGATCATGAAAAAGCAATAGAATATTACAATATATCTTCGGAATTAGGCAAAATTATTCAATTAATCATACATTATAAAAATGAAAAGATTTATAAATTATTTTCGATGATTAAAAAATAATCATACATTGAAAAAATAATTCTTCAAAATAATCTAAATTATTCTAATAGGGAATCACTATTCGATTTACAACACTGCATCAATCTACAAAAATGCCGAGTAAGTTTTTTCGAAAAAAAGAATATATTTTCGAAAATAAATTTCACCAAAAAAGAAGAATAGAAGTATCTTTCCAAAAATATAGAGAAGCATCTATGATGGGGAATCACAATGCGATGTTCTATATGGGATATATGTACCTCAATGGAGAGGGTGTAAGTAAAAACATAGAAGAGGGAATCATCTCTCTTGAAAAATCTTGTACTTATAACAACCTTTATTCTCTCAACTTTCTTGGCACTTTGTATAATGAGGGCATACATGTAAAAAAAGATGTTGTCAAATCAATTGAATTTTATAAAAGGGCAGCAGATTTAAATTTTGTGGATTCCATTTACAATTTGGCTCTTGCTTATCGTGAAGAAGGTAAATAAAAAAAAAAATCTTTGTATAATATTTGAGATTCTTAAAACTGAATCTAGGTTCTTTGCAAGATATGAATTTATCAAACAAATATTTCCTTAAATGTTTGAATATCACTAATTCGCTTGAATTTTTGAAGCAGAATCTCAAAGATAGAAGGGTAAAATGGAAGGAGGTCTATCATGAACATTGGCCAAAAGATAATGATTTGGATGATAAAATCCTCTCCATTTTTTTAATTTCAAAATTTAGGAATTCATCAAAATACAACACTAAATTTCTGGTGAAGGGTATATCTTTGATTATTGTGAGATATCTTTGTCATTATCTTCAAAAGAAATGATAAAATTAAAGTATATATTTGTATATATTTATATCTCCTTTGTCATTTTATAGGTTTTTTTTTTATTTAAAATTTTGCCTCCATTTTATCAAATTCCAAATTGATTCGATTTTATCTTCTCAATGATGCTTTTATATTTCAGAATATTTTCTGAAAAAATTATTATTTATTGAATTTAAAGCAAAATTATCAATGCACTTTTATTTATCCTAAAGGATAGAACACAAAAAACGAATATTGAATCTATGAAGGGAAGTAAAAGTTCAATAAAATAATGCTTTGTTGTATATCTTTAACAAAATTAAAATAAAAAAAAAATAAAAAAAAATTTATATTCTCATTTAAACCCATCATGGATATATCCCAAACTTTGATTGATGCACAAAGCCATAGTATAATTATAATATAATATTAATAAAAATACTTATATTCTGTTTTTCTTCTCAAAAATTTATAAAGATATTCAAACAAGAACAAATGCTGAAAACAATTTGAAACAATTGGAACAACAAAATTTGGTTCATAAATTTTCAAAATCTTCTCTAATATTTAATAATTTTACAAAAATAATTAGCCTAATTTCTTGACAATCTTGATGCAAGAGTTGAGTAGTGAAAATAAACCTCCAACATCCAGAAGATTGGCGGGATTACTCATAAAAAATGCATTATATTCAAAGGTTTGATATATAAAAATGAATACCTTTAAAAATAATTTTTTTTTTTTATTTTATTCTCTTCTCTTTCCCAAATTATAGAATGAAGATGTCAATGATAATTTGGCCAAACAATGGCTTAATATTGATCCCAATCTCAGAAATCAATTAAAATCAGCAGCAACAAATACTTTGGGTTCACCAATCAAAGAAGCGAGACAATCTGCATCCCAAGTTGTATCATGCATTGGCGCAATCGAACTTCCAGAGAATCAATGGCCTGAATTAATTTCATTGCTTGTTTCAAATGTTACAAAATCACAAGATAATGGATTGAGACAATCTACTCTTGAATCTTTGGGATATCTATGTGAAGAACTTGTAAAAAAAAAAATTTTAATTTTTCAAATAATGATTTAAGAATATAACCCCATATTTTTTTGTTAATTGCAAATATTTAAGAAAATTAACATTCCCATATTAAATTTTCCTTTAATTATTTGAATATTAAATTAATTACATTTATATTAGGAAGCAGGAACATTAACCCAACAAGCAAACTTAATTCTTACCGCTATTGTTCATGGTATGAGAAGCGAAGAAACAAATGAAGAGGTAAGATTGGCTGCAATCACTGCCATGTTGGGAACCTTGTTTTTCATTTCCAATAATATGAAAAATGAAAATGAGAGAAACTTTATTATGAAAGTAATTTGCGAAAATACTCAACATTCTAATGAAAATGTAAAGATTCGTTCTTTTCAATGCTTATGTGAAATAGCGGATATTTATTATAATTTTTTGCCATTTTACATCCAACAAATCTTTAATGTAAGAAATTCATTCACCCTTATTAAATTTATTGTCATCTCTTTTTCTCTTTAAATATAGATTTCAATGAATGCAATCACAAAAGATAAAGAAACAATTGGAATGCAAGCAATAGAATTTTGGATAACTTTATGCGAAAGAGAATTAAATATAGAGGATGAGAATGAGAGTGGTGGAAAAGAAGAGATGTATGAATTTGTCGGAAAAGCAATGCAAAATCTCATGCCTATAATTTTGGAATCACTCACTAAACAAGATGAAGATCCAGAATCTGAAGAATCCAACATTGCTACACAATCTGGTACCTTGTTGAGATACATGTCCACCTTGGTGAGAGATAAAATCGTATCCCTCGTCCTGCCATTCATCACCAAATTCATCAACGACATTGACTGGAGAAAGAGAGAAGCTGCTACTTTTGCTTTTGGTGCTATCCTCGATGGTCCAGAATCCAGCACTTTGGGTCAACTCATCAACCAAGCATTCCCTATTCTTTTGAACCACATGAGAGACAAGGAACAAATCGTTAAGGATACTGCTGCTTGGACTTTGGCAAGCATCTGTGAGCTCCACCCTGAGCAAGCAAAGCTTCAAACACAAAATTTAATGATGGTACTCGTCGAGGCTTTGAAGGAGCCTCCTAAAGTTGCTTCTCGTGTTTGCCATGCCCTCCATAACTTGGCAGAGGCTTTCATGAGTGAAAGTGACCAAGATTCATCTCCTTTGTCTCAATATTTTCAACCTGTAATTACTAAATTATTAGAATCCACAAAAAGGTCAGCATATTTTCTTTTATTCTTTTAAGTTTAACTATTTAACTATTTATTAAACTTTAGACAAGACTTTGATGAAGATAATCTTGCCATTTCAACATATGAAGCTATTAACTCTTTCATCAGAGCTGTACCAAAGGACAAAACACCACTTGTCAATGAATTATTGCCTTTGTTCTTACTTCAATTAGAAAATTCTTTCAATATGTCCAATGGTGAGAATAAAAACGAACTCCAATCTTCTTTCTGTGGTGTATTGTTAGTCATCAGTAGAAAGTTGGGAAAACTCATCACCCCTAACGCAGACAGAATGATGGGAATTCTCCTCAAACTTTTTGGCTCCCCTAACTCTTCTGTCCACGAGGATGCTTTGTTGGTTATTGGTACCATTTCCACTGCGCTTGGACCTAACTTTGAGAGATATCTCCAACACTTGCTCCCTTTTCTCCTCAAAGCATTGCAAAACTTTGAAGGTATCTTCTTTTTAATTTCTTTTTTTTTTTCATTTCTCATTTTTTTTTTAAAATATAAAGATTATCATGTTTGCTCTGTTGCTGTTTCCATTTTAAGTGATTTGTGCAATTCTGTCGGAGATAAGATGAGTAATTTTTGCGATCAAATTGTTCAGATTCTCCTTCAAAACTTGAAAGCAGAACAATTAAATAGAGATGTCAAACCACAAATATTAAGTTGTTTTGGTGATATCGCTCTCGCAATCGAATCTAACTTTGAAAAATACTTCAATTTCGTTATGGATGTTCTCTTCCAAGCTGCACAAACCAAAAATGATCCTACTGATCTTGATTATATTGATTGGGTAAATTTTAATCTTTTTTTTTCTTTTCATCGTTTTAACTTTTTTTTTGCTTTCTAGGTAAATGACTTGAGAGAAGGAGTTTTGACTGCTTATGTCGGAATCACTCAAGGTCTTTCAGCCAAAAAATCTGCTTTACTTGTCCCTCATATTCAAAATATTTTGCAATTTATTCTTTTTATTTGGCAAGATAATACTAAATCTGATGAAATCGTCTCTGCTTCTATTGGTTTAATCGGTGATATTGCTCAAAACGTCGCTAATTTGAATCCGAATATTAAACAACTATTAAAGCATCAACAAATTACTTTTATCCTCGAAGAATCCATGAAAGAGGACAATGTATCCGAAACTGCTGAGTGGGCAATTGATGTAACTTTCTTTATTTTCAACTTTCTTTACTTTTAACTTATTTTCTTACTTTAGATAATCAAGAATCTCGACTAAAAATTATTTAAATTTGAAATGAAAATAAAATTTTATTTTATAATAAAACTTGTCAAACGCAAATCTCTTTTTTTTTTTTTCTTTCAAAAAATTCTTTTGATAATTTCGAAGAGAATCACTTTTGGGACTTTTACATTGTACCTTTTGCCCAAATCTTTGATAGATATCACAAACGAAAAAACAGATTGTCTAAATTCCAAAGAATAATGTTTATGTTTTTCTGGATACCATTTTGGTTTTAATTTTTGGCCTGACATCAAGATAGAGATTGAATTATCCACAAGAACTTGTTGTGGCCTTGCAATATTTCTGTTATTTCCAAAGCCCAACTGTCCTAATGTCAGAAAAAAAAGTTTTCATAAGTGTATCAAAGATTGAAAAAAAAGTCTTTTTACCAAATCTTTTTTTTTTTGTTCAATTTGAATGAAATTTACTAATAAAAATTCTTACCTTCCATCTCCAAAAGACAATAAAGATCCACAGTTTTTCAAAATAAAAGAATGTGCAGATCCGCAGGAGATGCTTTAGAATTTTATTTTTAGAATCTCCAAAATTTTCAAAAAATAAAACCTTTTAATCTCTGGATCTGACATTAATAGATGTGGGGTAATTTTTTCTTTAAAGTCTCCTGTTCCTAATTGTCCATATCTAATTTTTTTTTTAAAACATTTTTTTTTTTAAATAATTTTTTTTTTTACTTGTTATCACCAAACACAAAAAGATCTCCATCATTTCTGAGTAACTTTTGCAAGAAGAATGAAATGACACATATAAAAATAAGCAAAGGAAAGTAAATACCAAAGTATGAAACATTCCACAGCAAATTGATTTGATATTGGGATCGTTCATTAGCAAAATGAAAGAGACCTAAAAAGTAAATTAATAAAAAAATAAAAAAATAAAAAACAAAATTATTGTTAACTTGGTTGTTCTTTTCAGCAACTCCCAACTGTCCATTTTTGTTGAAGCCTTTGGGAAAAGTAATTTTTATTATTTTTTTTCATTTTTTTTTAAAAGCAATCATTTACCACACACAAATAAATCTCCATTATCGTAGTAAATCATAGAATGAAATCCTTTTATGTGTAAAAATTTTGATTAAATTTTTTTGTTAAATTTTTGTTTTTTTTTTATTTGTTTTTAATTATTTTTTTATTTTATTTTAATCTTATTTTAATTACTTATTTATTTTTATTATATTTTTTAATTTTACCTCCACAGTGGACAGACCTGACACTTTTCTCGTTTATTATGGTGAATGGTGTATTTTTGTTTGAGTTATCACCCAGACCCAATTGACCTAAAAAAAGAAAACATTAAAAATAATAGTTTAAGAATTATTATAATTTATAGAATTAAATAAAAATAATTAAAAATTATTTTAATAAAGTAAAAAAATTATTAAAAAAAATTAATTTATACAAATTTAAATTAATTCAATTATATTCAAAATAATTAAAATTATTTGAAATAAATTAAATTAATTGAAATAAATTAAATTGATGGAAATAAATTAAAATTAATGGAAGTAAATTAAAATTAATTAAAATAAATTAATTAAAATAAATTGAAATTAATGGAAATAAATTAAAATTAATTGAAATAAATTGGAATAAATTATTTTAAATTAATTCAATTATATTCAAAATGATTAAAATTAATTCCAATAAATTAAATTAATTGAAATAAATTAAAATTGATTGAAATAATTCATTTAAAATTTTAAAAATTAAAAAAAAATTCAAATAAAATAAATTATTCAATAAAAATAATTTTAACCAGCTTTATTTTCTCCAAAAACAAGAATGTCACTGTTATGCTTCAAAATCATGGTGTGATTGCTTCCACATGCTATCATTTTGACACCAGGTTCTTTCATCAAAAAGGTCGGTTTGTTTATATTCACTGTGTTTCCTAATCCAAGTTGGCCTGAATTATACAAAAATATAAAAAATAAATAAATAAAAAATGTAAAATAAAAAAAAAAAAATAAATAAAATCGTTTTAAAAAAAATAATAAAAAATGAAAAATAAAAAATGAAAAAATTTACAAGATTAAATAAAAAATTAAAAAAAAAAAATTAAAGTTGTTTACCCTAAAAAAATTTTTTTTTACAAAAAAATAAATATTGTTCATTTTTTTAAATAGTAAAAAAAAAAAAAAACAGATTCATTCAATCCGAACACATAAATCTCTCCAGATTTTTTGAGGACTAAGTTGTGGTTAGACCCTGAGTGGATACTCTTCATGCTTACATCCTTCATAACCAATGTTGCTCTGTGTTGATTCTTTTAAAAAAAAATAAAAAAAAAAAATTTTCTCTTTGATATTTTTTTTATTTCTTTAAAATTTTTAAATTCAATTCGAATTTAAAAAATAATCAGATTTAAATATTTTTCAAAGTGATATATTAACAAAACAAAACTTCAAACCTCATAAGTTTCAATACCTAATTGCCCTATTTAATGTGTAAACTCCATTATTGATTTTTTTTGTTTTGTTTCTTTTGATTACCCTGTTCATATAATTTTTTTTTTATTTATTTTAACGAAATTTCAATTAATATAAAAATCAATTAAAAAAAAAATCAATCTTACAGATTCATTCAATCCAAATCCAAAAAGTAATCCATCTCTCTTTCTTTTTTTAATTAAATTTCCAAATTTCTTAAATAAATAAATAAATTTTTTTTTTTTTTTAATATTAACAGAATGAGGGTATGATTCTCTCCACAGCTGATAGATTGGATGGATGTATCTTCCAATGTTTTATGGGGTTTGTTTTTGGAGACATCAGAGGGCAATAGCAATTGGCCATACGTATTATCGCCGAAGGCTAAAAAGATGATAGTTAATGATATTATGGGATATGATGAAATACAACAAAATGAAGCATACCATACAATCCTTCTTTTTCTATTGGAGGAGAATTAAAAATATTAAAAAAATTAATATTATTTTTGGTGTATTAAAATTTGAAGGCAAAAATATAAAACCTGATAGAAAAATGGAATGAGATGCAAATGATGATGAAATTCCAATATCCATTTTTTTTTTTTTGTTCTTTGATTTTATTTTATTATTAAATCAAAATAAAATTTTAATAAAAAAATAAATAAAAAATGGAAAATGTGAATTGGTTAAACAATAAAATTTGGAAGAATTTTTTTCTTTTACAGTTAGAGATTCTGTAATTTTTTATTTAACATTTTTATTTTTACATTATTTTCATCGAAAATAAATCAAAAAATAAAATAGTAAACTTTCAAAATAGATATGTTATTCTGGGGTATATTGAGCATCACCAAAAAAATTTTTTGTAAAATCATTTGAATTCCTTTTGAAGATAAAGTGATTTCAATAATAGATTTATCACAATTAAATTCCAAGATTTTTCTTTGAAATGATCTCATATAAACAGGAGAATGTAAATAACGATAATTTGTTTTTGAATGTATAAAGACATAAATGATTATTTTTATTTTTATTTTTTATTTTTTTCTATTTTTGTACATTTTTTTTTTTTTCAATTGAAAATTAAAATTGAATTTTTTTTTTAATTCTTTTTGAGAGAATTGATCTCTTCTTTGGCTTTGGCAATGACAGGGGCGAGGTTTTTAGTGGGACAAGCTAATTTCAAGAAAGGATGTTTAAGGAGAGTGCTGGCGGAGGGCCTTTGGTTGAAATCCATCTCCACGCATCTATTTTTGAAGTCCTTGAAAAGATCCGACCAGTATTCCAGCTTACGTAGTTCTGGGCAACCGTGCGTCGCTTTATTTTAATTAAATTTTTTAATTTAAAATTATTAATTTTATTTTAATTAAATTTTTAAATTTAATATTATTTCAAACTATCCAATCCTAATAAATGCAATTTTTAAAATATTTTATTTTATTTTTAAATTTAATTTATTTAATTTATTTTTATTTTTTTGTTTTTAATTTATATTTTTTATTCATATTTTTACTCTTATTTTTATTTTTATTCTTATTTTTATTTTTTATTTTTTATTTTTTATTTTTTATTTTTAATTTTATTTTTAATGTTTCTGTTTTTTATTTGGTTTTTATTTTTTTTATTTTATTTTTTATTTTTTATATTGTATTTTATTTTTTTATTGTTACCAATAAGGAAAAGTGCTTTGACGGGAGGATAGTCGAGGTAAGGAGGCTCCCCTTCTGCCATTTCAACGGCCATCACTCCTAACGACCAAATGTCCACTCTTTGGTCATAATCCAGCCCACGAACAAGTTCTGGTGCCATCCAGTACTTAATGAAAATAAAAAATGAAAAAATTTTAAAAATTTAAAATAAAAAATGAAAAAACAAATAAAAATTAAAAAATAATGAAAAATAAAAAATAAAATTATTTAGAAAACAATTAAAAAATAAAATACAATAAAAAATTATTTAAAACAAGAACAAATGAAAAAAATTAGAACAAACAAAAAAAAAAATTAATTTTAAAATATTTAATTTTTTTTACATAAAATAATAAAATACAAAATATTGTTTTTTAAAAAAAAAATTTAAAAAATAAAAAATAAAAAATGAAATAAATTTATACAGGGGTTCCCACAACGGAATTTCTTTTCTCAAGAGAAGAGGTAAGTTGGGCACAATAACCAAAATCTGCCAGCTTGATATCTCCAAAATAAGAAAGAAGGATGTTGTCACCTAAAAGGAAAAAAATTAAAGAGAAATTCATTATTTTTATTTATATTCATTATTTTTATTTTATTTTATTTTTTCTAATTTTTATTTTTTATTTTTTATTTTCAATTTAAAAATTTTTACTTTTTATTTGATTTTTTATCTTTTATTTTTTATTTTTTCGTCATATTTTTTATTTTTTATTTTTTTTTTTTAAAAAAAAATTTTGTATTTTATGTTTTAATTTTTTAATTTATTTTATTTTCATTAATTTTTTATTTTTTTGTATTCATTTTTTATTTTTAATTAAATTTTTTTATTTTTATTTTTATTTATTTTTATTTTTATTTTTATTTATTTCATCTTTTATTTTTTGCATTTTTTATTATTTATTTTCATTTATTTTTTATTTATATTTATTTTTTACTTTTTATGTCTCTATGTATTCTCTTCTGGTTGTGGAGATACTCCAAACCCCGCAAAACATCACGACAAACAGAGGCAATTTGAGGCTCCGTCATCTTGCAAATGGAGATGATCTGGGTCAACGAGCCACCACTCATGTACTCCATGGCCACCCACAGCTTGTCATCGTGGACGTAGCTGGCAAAGTAGTGAACGATGTTAGGGTGGTTGCTGGTCTTCATCACTTTGATCTCATTCTCCACACTGAACCTCTCGTTCTCTTCTGTTATCTCCAGTACCTATTAATTTTTTTTTAAATAAAATTTTTTTAAAAAAGTAGAGATTTCAACGGAATTTAATGTCAACAAAAAATATGTCAAAAATGAAATTTTAATTTTAGAATCAAACCAAAATTTTTTTAATGATCTACACGAAAGAATTTGTATCAATTTTTTATATCTCAACTAAGATACTCTTACTATTGATAAATGAGATCTAATATTCATAGTGCAAATAACAAAATATCAATTTATCATACAAACGATAGGTTGATTAATATTGATCCTTCATCGATCATTTTTAATAAAAAATTTTCATTATAGTTTATTTTCAAAATGAGTTAATTTGCGCCAAAATAATTTGAATCAATTTTTTATATATCCCATATTCTCATATGTGGTTTAAAAATTTTCATTTGTTTTAAAGATATGGGTCATAGGATCTTTGAATAAAAATGGAAAAATTCTTTTTGTAAAATAATAAATAAATACCTTCAATGCAGCCATTTGATTGGTCTTATTGTGCTTACATTTGAACACAGATCCAGTTGATCCTTCGCCAATCTTGACCCAATCGGAATAGAGCTGCTTGGGATCGACAGGGAGGAACAATACGTTGGAATAATCTTTCTTCGTCTTGTTTTGGGAGGCAGATCTCTTGGAATGATTAATCTTTGGCTTTTGGGTGGGCGTCTTCACTGTATCTGTCTTCTCCATGCTCATTTGCTTCTTCTTCAACGAGGAGGTGGGAGAATTGGGATTTGAATTCCCCTCTTTTTTGAGGGAGGATGTGGGTGATTGATCTATCAATACATGTTGCTGATGATCTATTGGATTATTCTTCAAATTGAAAAAATTAAAAAAAATCAATTGTATGAGATTTTGATAATCTATTAGATTTCACTCCAAGAAATAATTTTTCCTTTTATAAATGAAATCCAGACATATTTTGCAGATAAAAAAAATCAAATATCGATATATATTGAGATATAACTCAAATACACAATTGTTATTTTGATTTGGTATATATGGAATCGTTGCAAATGATAATATTAATATGTGAGTTAAAATTTTATATTACAATATTAGCGCCATATAATTTGGATCAATTTTTATATCTCAAACTAAGACTTTATTATTGATCAATGAGATTCAAATTATCTTATGTTGTTTAATATCGATCTTTTTACTACAATCTAATGTTGATTTCTTTAGATACTTACCGAAATACTTTCATTGTTTCCATTATTCGCATTCTTCACGGTTCCCTCCACCTTATAATTGTTATAAACAAATTTCAACACCTCTTTCACCGTTTGGGGTTGATTTTCTACATCCAATGTTCCTTCTAATTGTTCCTTCATGGAATGTTCCCATTCAGATGGCTCACATCCCATCCCTGTCATCTATTTTTAATATTTTAAGAATTTATTAACAACACTTTCAGGATCCTTACAGATATTTGTCCTGTGCTTGTTAGCACGATATGTGTATGATGTTGAAAATTGGTGGGCAATGATACCTTCTATAGTTAAAAATTTGATATAAATTCCCATATTTGAAAAATAAAATAAATTTGATAATTGAATAGGAGAAGTACTTTTGGATTTTTGGTCTTTTTGAAAATGTTCATTTTTTTTTAATTTTTTATAGTACAAAATAAATAAATGGATGTATTCTTTCATAGTGAGATAATCTTCTCGACAGATTCCAATATTTTTCAATTCATGTCATCCAATTGCTTGGATGTCTCGATCTTTTTGAAAATCTCAAAGATCAAATCCTCCCTCATAAAAATCCTCGTTTTCCACTTGATATTGATGAGATTATAATCAGATGTCTCCTTCAATTTGGTGTTCATAATCTTCTCCAAATCGAAATTCTGGAATAGGAACTGTTTATACTCCAATTCGGAGGAATACAACTCATGGAAGGTGCTTAAAAAATCGATTTTATCAGATTGGCTCACTTGACAATCGAATTTGCCTCTGGTCATACATAATCTATATGATTCATCCAGATCTATCTTTTCATTATCTGAAAATGTGTTCTGCACATTTTCTTTCATGATACATAGCGTGGCCATCATAGATTTCATTTTGAAAAAGATATTTTCCATCTTGGTGAGATTGGTTTGGATGTTGGTGAAGGAGTCGAGGGAATTGGAGGGGATTGATTTGTTGGCGATGAAGTGGGGAAATTGTTCCGATAATGATTCCAAGATGTTGATGCTACGTTTGTTCAAGCTTTCCCATTCTTCATGGATCTTTTTGATATTGATCAATTCATAGCCTATCGAAAGATTTAAGCTCTCCATTTTTTTTTTTTATAGTCTTTAAACTGTTGAAAAAAATATTTTGAAAGCAATTGAACTTTATGAAAAAGCAATTCAATTAAATCATTGAGATGCATTGATATATATGGTGATAGCATTTCAAAATCGATAAAAAAAAAAAAATGAAGGAAGAAACCCAGAAAAAGGATAATAATAAAGGAAAGAATCAAAAACAAGACAAGAAAGAGATTATCAAAATCGAAACACCTATCGTCCCTTTCGAGAATGAGGAATGGAATGAATTGACAGAAAACACTGCAAAGATTTTGTTCCCCAAGGATATTGAGAACAGTGTATTCTATAATCCAGTACAAGAAACAAATAGAGATATCTCTGTAGCAGCTATACAAACTTATATCAATCTCATCAAGCAAGAAGATAAGCCGAAATTTAAGAAGAGCATAAGCGAAGGATTCACCATTTTGGAAGCATTATCTGCCACAGGATTGAGAAGTGTGAGATATGCAAATGAAATAAAGGGTAAATGAATTTCTCTGAAAATAACGATCAATGATCAAATAGCATATCAAGCATAATTCATTTTTATAAAATTATTGGGAAATATCTTGGAAATAAGGATATTAATTTTTTTTGATCAATAATATCAAACCATTGAAAACATATCATTCAATTCCTTATTTCTTTTAATTTGATACTATTTTAATTAAAACTCCATCTTTTATAAAGGATTAAAATCGATTGTTGCGAATGACATGGACGAAACTGCATACCAGTCCATCCAAAGAAACATAAGGTACAACAAGCTCGAGAACATCATCAAGGCAAACCACAGCGATGCGATAGAGCTGATGTATCAACACAGAAACAAAAACTCTTTTGATATCATCGACCTCGATCCGTATGGATCTCCTTCCATTTTTTCAGGTTCACTTTTATTTTTTATTTATTTTTAAAATTAATTCTTTGTTTTTTTTATTTTTTATTTTATTTTATTTTATTATTTTTATTTTTATTTTTATTTTTATTTTTATTTTTTTGTTTTAAAGACAGTGCTGTTCAAGCAATAAAAAACGGAGGTTTGTTGTGTGTGACTGCTACTGATCTTCTCGTCTTGTGCGGAAACAACCAAGAAGCCTGCTACAGAAAATATGGTTCTGTTGCGTTGAAAGGTACATACAGAAAATAAATTTAAGAATATTTTTTAATATTTTTTATTTTTTATTTTTTATTTTTTTTATTTTTTCATTTTTTTATTATTATTTGTTCATTTTTTATATTTTTTTTTTTTTTTCTTTTAAAATTTTTTAATTTTTTAAGTTAATTTATCAATTTAATTGAATTCATTTAATATTTTTTTTGTTAGGTAAAAATTGTCATGAATGTGCATTGAGAATAGTCCTTTACCAACTACAGCAAAAAGCCAACACCTACGGCAAATACGTGGAGCCTTTGTTGTCTTTGCAAATGGACTTTTATCTCCGTATTTTTGCAAGAGTCAGCGACAGTCCTAAACAATGCCAACTCACTCAATCGTAATCGTTTTATTATTATTACCCAATCTTTACAAATAAATTTTTTTTTTTTACATTTTTTTTTTTTTATTACAAATTATTTTCTTTGAAAATTTTTTTTTATTCATTGTTAATTCATTTTTTTTTTTTAAAAATTTTTTATTTTTTATTTTAACAAATTTTTTATTTTAAAAAATTTTTTTTGATTTACCTTTCATTTAAAGTTTGAAATACCAGTCTTGATTTCTCCAAAAGATAAGNATTTTTTATTTTTTATTTTTTATTTTTTATTTTTTATTTTTTATTTTTTATTTTTTATTTTTTTATTTTTATTTTTTATTTTTATCTTTGAATTTTTTTATTTTTTATTTTTATCAAATTTTTTTTACCGTACTTGGTGGACTCATTGGGGTCGGCTTTGTGCTCGATGAGGGAACGAAGGATGGGGATGTCCACTGTTTTGTTTACCACTGCGACGCACAAAGGAGTTTTTCCATGCTGGTTTTTGATGTTAGGGTCCGACCCCTCCTCTAGTAGGTACTTTCAAAAATACAAAAATGAATAAAAAATAAAAAATAAAAAATAAAAAATAAAAAATAAAAAATAAAAAATAAAAAAAAATGAAAAATAAAAAAATAAAATAAATAAAAAATAAAAAAATGAAAGTAAGAAAATAAAAAAATAAAAAATATAAAGTAAAATAAAATAAAAAAAATAAAAAAATAAATAAAATTTTGAATAAATAAATAATAAATAATAAAAAATAAATGAATAATAAAAATAAAAATAAAAATAATAAGAAAAAATAAAAAATAAATAAAAAATAAAATAAAATAAAACTAAAAAATATAAAAAAATAAAGAATAAAAAATGAACAAAATTTAAAAATAAAATATAAAATTTAAAAATAAAATAAAAATAAATTATAATAAAAACAAAAATAAAAATAAAAAAATAAAAATTGTTTTTTTTTAAAAATAAGAAAAAAAATTTATCGTGATTAAAAAAAAATAATAAGAAAATTTTTTTAAAAATAAAAATGAAAAAAAAAAAAAAAATGAAAAAGAATTTATTTTTTTATTGTAGCTGCTAGAAGACGTTTAACCAAGAGGTTGTATATCCCTCTTCCCGACCCTGTTTCACGCAGGGCTTTGTTGAATAATCTGCTGAGGGGGCAAGAGCACGACATTTCCGAAGAAGATCTCACCAAAATTGTCGAAAAGACAGACGGGTACAGTGGTAAAAAAAAAAAATTTTATTAAAATTTTTTGTCATATTTTTAGTTTTTAAATTTTTTATTTTTTTTAAAAAATTTTCATTTTTTTTTTTTTTATTTAATTTTTTTATTATTTTATTTTATTTTCTATCTAAGGGAGTGATATCACTGCTGTTACTAAAGAAGCTGCCATGTATCCTTTCAGAGACGTCACTGACATTTTGAATGTCTCCAAGGAGAACGTGAGACCCATGATGTACCAAGATTTCGAGAAGGCTTTGAAGCAAGTCAAGAGTACCGTTGCTGTCGAAGAGTTGGAGGGATACATTAGTTGGGAGAAGAAGTTCGGGACCACTTTGTGATAATTTGTTGATCAAAAAATTTCTTTTTTTTTTTTTTTTCTTTGAATTAATTGGAATATTAAATTAAATCTTTTTATTTTCAAAGTCCTTTTTCATTTTTTTCTAATTTCTCTCACAAGAACCAAACTAGAATCAGATTGTTTATTTGTCTCCTGACTACATTTTAGAAATGGGAAAAATTTGTCAAATAGATTTTTGGAAAGAAACATTTTTCAAAATGACAAAAATATATAAAATCAAAAAAATAAAAACATATTAAAAGATAGAAATAAAATATGAGAAAGAAATCCATATCCACCATGGAATTGGGTATTAAACATTTGGAAAGAAAACAATACGTTATCAGATCTTCTAAATTGCTCATATCTTTTATCAAAAAAAAAAAAAAATGAACATTGCAGATTCCCATAAACGTTCATCCTATGATGATCTTCCAAATACAACTTTCAATTTGGATAATTTCTTCATTGAAATCCATCCCTCCAATCCCTTGGAGAAGCTGCCCAAAATGATCCTCAATAAAATTCTTTTGTATTTATCCTTCCAAAATCTCGTGACTATTTCTTCTTTGGACAGATATTTTTTCAATCTGGTACTCAATAAGAAATCCCTCTATTCTAGAATCCTTTGGAGGACCAATATCATCCGATTATATGGTGAGATAGATGATTTGGAATGCATCAAATTGGTGAATAGTTCAAAGCTCAGTGAATTTGATCAGCATTTGAATCTTCATTATTTATTCATTAAACATAGTATCAAATTGGATCCCTTGATGAAAACTTGCCACAAATTGATAAAGAGGGGAAATAAAAATATCATCCAATTCAGAGGTAAAATTAAAATTAAAATTAAAATTAATATTAAAATTAAAATTAAAATTAAAATTAAAAATTAAAATTAAAATTAAAATTCAAATTAAAAATAAAAATTAAAAATGAAAAAAATGAATTTAATTTATTCCCAGATATTTTAAGTGAAAAAAATTTTTTTTTGGAGACATTTCAAAGTACATTTACACGAACGAAATACCCAACTTTGGAGTAAGGGGCTTCAAAGTGAAGATCTTAGCCAACAACAAAAAAAATTCCTTTGGCTTCGGCATCATAGAAAAACACTTCATTCAAAAAAAAATCCTTAAACACAATAACACAAAAGGAATCTTTTTTGACTTTTTCGATGCGAGCATCTATGGTTATGGGGAAGGTAATGGAAATCAAAACAATACAGGATGGGGATTATTGAATGTTAGTGATGAAGTCACTATCAAGATTGACTTTATTAATTCTTCTTTTGTGTTTTTGTTGAATGGGGGCTGCAAGATTTTCAGGAAGCTCCCTGACAAACATGCTTCTTTTGTTTTTTTATTTGATCCTCAGTTTATGGGAGTTATGTTTTCTGTTGAGTTTATTTAAAAAAAAAAAGAGAAAAAATTTAATTTTTGTTTTTTTATTAAAAACAAGCCCATTATCTTTTTTAATGAAATCTTTATTAATTTTTCTTTGTTTTTTAATTTGATCAGAAACATCTTAATTTTTGAGAAAAGAAATATATTGGACAAACCGAAAAATCAAGTTTTAATGAAAAATAAAATTAGAGGGAGAGAGTGGACAAAAATAAATAATTAAAGATTTCAAAGAAAACATATTTTGATATTTTGAATGAAAATATTTTAGAGAACTTTACTTTGTAACAAACCAAAAAATGAAAGATGATTTCTTGAATTTGTTTTGGAAAGTGCTTGTGATCAATTGTTGTCCAAAATTTTTTGTTTTCAAAAGTATTTAGTAATTCTTCACTAAAAGAAAGAAGATCTAAAATTGTTTTCCCTTTTTTGTTTTGAGAATTCAGATCAAACCCATGACAAAGAGAAATAATGAGAAGAGTTTTTATTTTCTCAACATTAACTCCCGAGCACGAATTGGTCCTAAAATAATAATGAAGAGGAGTATCACCATTAGAGTTTTTGTATTTAATGTCACATTTCTTTTTCAACAAATATTTGAGATCCTTTAAATCAAAATTTGGATTACAAAGTCGATAATGGAGAAGAGAATTTTTCCATTCATCTTTTGCATCAATGTTACATTCCATATTTTCAAGTAAATATTTTGCAATCTCAAAATTATCATTGCATTTGAAAATGTGTAATATATGAGTCTCATTCAAAGTATACTGTTCTGAATCACTAAATTTTTGATTAGTAATGAAATGAAACCCTTCATAATTTACTTTTTCAAATAAATATTTTATTATTTCCAAATTTTTGTTGTTCCAACAAGAAGTTTCAAAACAGAAATCATCATGATCATTTCTGACATTAACATCACATTTCACCTCCTCTATCAAATATTTAATTATTTCCAAATTTTTATTACTCCAACATGCAGTGTATAAAATTGTTTCCCCATCATTCTTTTTGACATTAACATCACATTTCACCTCTTCTATCAAATATTTAATTATTTCAACGTTTTCATTTCCCATGCAAGCACTGTGTAGAATTGTTTCTCCATTATTATTTTTTACATTAACATCACATTTCACCTCTTCTATCAAATATTTAATTAAACCCAAATTTTTATTACTCCAACATGCAGTGTATAAAATTGTTTCTCCATTATTATTTTTTACATTAACATCACATTTCACTTCTTCTATCAAATATTTCACGATATCCACATTTTCATAGTTAAGACAAGCAATAAGAAGAATAGATTCATTTTGTTTGTTGATGAGATTAACATCACATTTCACCTCTTCTACCAGATATTTAATTATTTCAATATTTGGATTTTTCATACACGCAAGTTGGAGAATTGTTTCTTCTTCTTTTGTTTTGAGATTAACATCACATTTCACTTCTTCTATCAAATATTTAATTATTTCAACGTTTTCATTTCCCAAACAAGCAAGGTGGAGAATTGTTTCTTCTTCTTTTGTTTTGAGGTTTACATCACATTTCACTTCTTCTACCAAATATTTCAATAATTCCATATTTTTGTTGAACATCACACAGTAATGGAATGGTGTTTCTCCCTTTTTATTCATTAATAGGGGATTGAATCCTTTTTTTTCTATCTTTTCTTTCAATATTTCAACCTCATCAATCAATAATAGATCAAAATCTCCCCAATTAAAATCCTCTTTTTTTCATATGAAATTTTTTATATAAACTTTATCGAGCAAATAGTAAAAACTAAGAATCACATCAAAATTGTAAAATATTTTACTTTCTAATAAAGATATGTTATTCTGGGGCATAATGAGCATCCCCAAAATTTTTTTTTGTAAAATCATTTGAATGCATTATAAAGATAAAGTGAATAATTTACAGACTAAAAATATAATTTTGAATAGATTAAAGTTTAGAATATATCTTTTTACCTTGTTTATAATTATATTCAATTAAAAATTTCTCTTTGATCTTTAGAACTCTTTCTTCCATTTTATTTTATTTTTTCTCTTAAAAAAAAAATGAATAATCCAAAAAGAAGAGTAGGGATTGTTGGTTATGGAAGCTTAGGGCAATATCTCGCTAAGGCTATTATCAATGATGAAAATATCTCCAAGAATTTCGAATTGGCCTTTGTATGGAACAGAACCTACGAAAGATTGGTAGAAGATCCCTTGTTGCCCAAGGATAGTCACTTGGAGAATTTGGATTTATTCGAACAGAAAAATGCAGATCTGATTATTGAGGTTGCCCATCCTTTGATCACTGAACAATATGGTGAAAGATTCATTATGAGTGCTGATTTCATGATTGGATCTCCCACCATCTTCGCCAATGAAAAGATTGAACAGATCTTGAGAAATTCTGCAAAGAAATCCAAATTCGGTGTATATATCCCTGCTGGTGCTTTGTGGGGTGCTCAAGATATCCAGAAGATGTCTGATAGAGGAGATTTAAAGGGTAAAATTTTCTTTGATATTAAATTTATATCGCATTTCATCATAATTGAACATCATATCACCCTATATAATCATTTGTTTGATTTATTTTCGATCAATATTACCTAGAATAGTTATATTTTTCATATAGAGAAGGAATATCGTTTACAATTAATGAATCACCAAATCAGACTTATATCTCATCAATAAAGAATAAAAGAATCTTTATGAAAATTGATCTAAATCTAAGAATGATCAATATTATCAAAATACACTGTTATAAATTAATAAACAAATTTTGATAAAAATTAACCAAATTATTATAATCTTCATGTAAAAAAACAACCAACATGAACATTAATCCTTATTTGATTCTTCTAATTATAACAAAGAAAACATTGAAATAAATAGAATATCCTAACAAAGAATTTTAAACTCCAGAGAAATCCCAAAAGAAAGCATCAGTTTTAGATGTTAATGTTGTTTTCAAATCAAAGTATATCAAAAAGACTTTAAATAATCAAAGTCTTTTGATCTTTGACAACCAAAACCTTCTGAAAAGATGCATTTAAACAAGATTTATCTTTTATAAACATAAATAGGATTAAAAATCACAATGGCAAAGCATCCCTCTTCATTAAAGTTGGAGGGAGGACTCAAAGAAACATTGGACAATTACATCAAAAGCGAGGACACCAAACCTTGTGTCATTTATGAGGGGCCTGTTCGTGTTTTGTGTCCCTTGGCTCCCAACAACACCAACACCATGGCATGTGGTGCTATCGCAGGACACACATTAGGTAACTATAATCAATAAAGTTCAAAATAATTTTTTTTTTTAAATATTAATAAAATAGTAAATTTAAGTTTTATTTATAAATAATTCAATTAATTAAATAATAATTTATTTTTATTTTTCAAAAATAGGATTTGACAAAACAATTGGATCTCTTATTGCAGACAAAAGTTTGAATGCTCACATCATTGATATCGATGTGGAGGGACCTAATGGTTTTGTGGTTAACACCAAGAGGATCAACCCTGCAGGCCTTGGTGCTGTCACAGGAAATGCCACCTATGCATCTTTTTTGTCTAGTTTGTTAAAATCTTCTGGTCAAGGTTCTGGAATTCATTTTTGTTGATTAAACACAAATTTAAAAGTATATCATTGATTTACTTATGAATGTCAAAGCGTAAATTAGTTCTTTAACAGCGTTTTCATTAGTCTATTGCGTCAACTTTATTTTTCAATTTTCCTTTTAATATTTTGATTGGTTTTGGATTTCATATTGTTCATCGTTCACTTTCGCTCAGCCAATTAAAAAAAAAAAAAAAAAAATCAAAAAATTTTATTTTTTAAACAAAATGAGTTGTTCATATTTTTCTCTAGAATCTTTGTGTCCCAAATCAGAGGATCTCTTGTAAAGTTGGAGGGCCTTATTTATGTCTTTCTCGAGCTCATCCTCTCCGTTCTCATACATAAAAGCGAGATTGACCATGGCGGAAGAATTGTTGAGTTCAACAGCCCTTTCAAAAAGTTGGATGGCTTTCGGAATATCTTTCCGGACTTCTCCCTCAATCCCATTTTGATAAATGATAGCAAGGTTGTTCATTGCGGAGGAGTGGTTCAATTTGATAGCTCTTTCGTAAAGTTGGACAGTTTTCTGTATGTCTTTTTTGACCTCTCCTTTCAAACCATTTTCATAGACAAGGGCAAGATTGCTCATTGCGTAGGAATCTTCCAATTTGACGGCCGTCTTGTAATATTGAATTGCCTTTTTAATGTCCTTCTTTATTCCTTCGATCCCGTTTTCATAAATGAGCGCAAGGTTATTCATTGAAGAAGTGTGGTTCTGCTCAACACATTTGTTGTAACACTCGATTGCTTTTTGAATGTTCTTTTCAATTCCAAATCCTTTTTGGTACTGAAACCCAATGAAATTCAAACAAAAAACAGTTTCTTCGTTCTCAAAAAGCTTGTCTTTCTCAACTACTTGAGAGAATATTTCGAAAGATTTGTCAAAATCTTGTTTTACTTCCCATCCATAGAAGTATTTCATTCCCTCTGCAAGTTTATTCCCTAGTTCGCTGCATTTCAAGCATATTTTCTTTGCCTTTTCTTCATTGACAGTGCGTTGTATCCCATAAAATAATTTGTAGCTTTTTATTGCCCTTTCTAAGAAAGATATATTATTCTGTGGCATAATGAGCGCACCCAAATTTTTTTTTTTGTAAAATCAATTTGAATGCATTATAAAGATAAAGTGATTTCAATTTCAATTATTATACAAAGTAATCACCATTTAGCATTATACTTTAAATGATAAACCAAATATTTGATGATAAGAATTTTCGAATAATTCAAGATTTTTTTTTATAAAAATATCACAAATGAAATATGATAATTTGTTAGTAAAAATGATTGATAATAGGATCAATATTAATCAACATATACAAATGATAATATGAAATTTACATCTCATTAATCATTTATATAGTATCTTATGATGAGATATGAATTGATCCAAATTATATGGGGCAGATTAAATTCTCACAAAAAAAAATTTTCAATTTACTTGTGACTTTTTTTCTTTTCCTTTCTTTTTTTCTCAACTCTTCATCTTCATATCTCGTATTAAAATTTTTCAAAGATTCAATCTCGTTTTTCAACACTATATTTTGCTCATCGCTCACGTTGATCACTTTGGTCAATTCTATGAGCTGTTGATTCATCTCTTCGAACAACTCTGTGTTTTTTTTGTTGTTCTCAATAATGGTGTTCTCCATCTTCTTGTTCTCGTCTTTAAATTTATTCAAGTTCACAGTTGATCTCAAATTTTGCTTGAAAAGAAAAGAAGAGCAATCTTGTTGATGAATCTCCAATAAATTTTTTTTTTCTTTCATCCCACATCCCTCACATCCAAATATATGTTCTTCTTCATTTTTGGCGTGTTTATCGAGATCCATCACGAACATTTCTTCTTTGCATACTTGACATTTCACTTTTAATTTTCCTATCAGTTGATCCATTCTTTTGTTTTCATCTATTTCTCCTTTGCATTCAGGACAATTACTTTCTCCTTTATGACATTCCTTGCAATATGATTTCATACAGATCATACATGATTTGGGATTGATAAAAATATTCGAACATCCACACAACATCTTCTCATTTATTGAATCAATTATTGAATACATCTCTTTCCCATCCTCATTTTTTACAAAAAAATTCTTGTTCGCCTTTTCCTGCATATATTAATTTGAGAGATATTTAATGATTATAATCAGAGATAAGATAAATAAAGCAGATATATTCTATTTTTATTGGATAGAGCAAATTAATTGAGGAAAAAAAGGATTGCTTAATTATATTTTTGGAAGAATGAAAAATAAAATATTTATATTATAATTATATATAATTTTTTTAATTTTCCGGATGTTTCATTGATTTTTAATGAGGAGAAGAGGTTTTTTTTACCATAATAAATTTAAAAGAAAATGAAATTTTGAAACAAACCAATTTTTTTTTTTTTTAAAACACATTTATATTAAAAAGTGAAGAAAAAATCCATTCCATCGTATTTGAAAAGATTTTTTGGGAGATCAATCCACTCATCTATGATNATTTATTATTTATTATTTATTATTTATTATTTATTATTTATTATTTATTATTTATTATTTATTATTTATTATTATTTTTTATTTTTTATTTTTTATTTTTATTTTAAATTTTTATTTAATTTGATTATTATTTTTTTCTTGTATTTTTTTTTCATTTTTATTTTTTATTTTTTATTTTTTATTTAATTTGATATTTATCACTTTATTACGAGATTTGGATTGGTTTGAGGTTGATGTTATCAATAATTATATTTTCTTTCTGCTTGAGAAACGTCTTTTGGAACATGTGGGAGCTGATTTCGTCCACAAACAAAAGGCTGATCGACTCTTCTTCGAAGAACAAAGCCACCTTTTTCAACCAAAAAAAAAATGAAATAAATTAATAAATAAAAAAAGAAATAAAGAAGGAATAAAATATTGAGATAAAAAAATATTTAAAAAACAAAAATAAAAATAAAAATAAAAAAATAATTTGAAAAAAATTAATTAAAAATAAAAAATAAAAAACAGAAAATAAAAGAGATATAATGAAAAAAAAAAAATTAACAATCAAAATAAAAATTTTTAAATTTTGTTTTTTTTGAAGAACAAGAAAGGAAAAATAAAAAAAAAAATAAAAAAAAAAAAAAGATCTAGAGTTTTTACTTTGTGAAATTCTTCACCATTGATGTCAACGAGATCACTGGAGAAATACATTTCCTTGGTGAGAAGAAACTTTTTAAAAAACTTGGGTTTGGAGAGAGAAGTGAAGAAGGGGATTTCGGCGAGAAGGAGCAAGTTGTTGAAGAAGTAGAATTTCAGCTTTTGTTTTTGTTTTTCTTCTGTGCATTCCCCTTCTCCCAAAAATCTTCTTGATGGCTCAATCAGATTCTTTTTTTTAAAAAAAAAATAATAATTAATCAAAAAAAGTAGAAAATAAAAATAATAAAATAAATAAAATGTTTTTTTTTGAAAAAATTAAATAATGATAAAGTGATAATTAAGCTTTAAAAAATAAAAAGTTATAAACAGTTTAAAAATTATTAATCAGATTCTTTTTCATGAAACAAAAATAATCAAAAAAAAAATAAAAAAAGAGAAAATAAAAATAATAAAATAAATGAAAAAATTAAAAGCTTTAAAAAATAAAAAGTTATAAACAGATTCTTTAAAATGAAACAAAAATAATCAAAAAAATAAAAATAAAAAATAAAAATAAAAAAAGAGAAAATAAAAATATAAAATGAAAGAAATATTAATCAATTTCAAAAATAATAATAAAATAATAATAATAAAATAATAACAGAAAAAATTTCTTAATTAACAAAATCAGAAGTAAAGTAATATATTTAAAAAAATTTAAAATAAAATATAAAAATAAAATATTTTTAAAATTGTTTTCGTTTTTTACGAAGGGAATGTCCAAATTCTCTTGCACGTGGTAGATTTTGAGCATTTGCTCGCACTCTCTTTTCTTCTCGTTGATCAAGTTGGCCAGCTCCTCGATTTTAGTTTTGGCGTTTGAAAGATTGACCTCTTCTTCCGTTCCTTCGACTTTAAAAAATAAAAATAAAAAAAATGAAAAAATAAAAAAAAAGTTTTAAAGAAATTTTTACTAGAGTTTCTTATTGCTTCGTTTAATAGTAAAACATATCTTGGTATCTTTAAAATTTTTATTTTAAATTAATTAATTTTTTCCATTAAAAAAAAAAAAATTACTCTCTGTATAGGCATCACCAACAAACTTTGGATGTCCATTGACTTTGGATCTTTGGATTTCTCTTGCTTTAAAATTTTATGAATAGTTTTATGGATTTTTTTTTTTGTTTTTTTTTTTTTATTTTACTTTGCAAAAATTGGCGAATGATTCATCTTTTAGGGATTCTTCTAATGATATGAGTGATTTCTCATAATTGTTCACATAATCGATATATATCTTCAGGACATACTGGCCTGTCTTTAAAAATACATTCGCTATGTCTATGGCATTGAGGGTAGAGATATTCTCAAATTCTGAGAGCAAGATTTGATTTGCTTTGTAGATGGATTCGATATTAAGAAATATTTTGTTTTTGGATTCCTCATTCAGCAATTTATTCTCTTTCAAAGGGAGTATATAATTCTAATATTTGAAAAGGAGATTGATATATATATTTACGGAATAAAAAAATATTGATTTATCGTATTATTTATGAATTTTTACTTCAACAAGTTTATTCAAGGATTCTGTATAATACTTTTCTGAAGATATTATTTCCTCTAACACTCTAGCTTTAATAGATTCACTATTCATTTAGAAAATACAATTTTATTTTTATTTCAAAAAAATAAAAAGTATGATTCAAAACTTTTAATTTGAAATTAACGCTTAAAAAACATTTTAAATTTGGTTGAGGCTCATGACGTAGATGTTACCATTGCTATCAGCACAAGCAATATCACCCTTCTTTGAAACGTCGAGGGTAGTAGCAGGGGCAACAGAGAAAAATCTGGTAACCTCAACACCAGAAGAGTTGTTGACAACGATGGAGTTGTCGTTAGAAACGGAAACGATGAATCTGTGGGAAAATTTGGAACTGTTAACTCTTTTGGTGTGATTCTTTAAGGTGAGAATTTCGTTTGCTTCACTTTCACCCTTGATTTCAAAGCATTTGACTAAAGAATCGAAGCAACTGGTCAAAAGTTGGCTTCCGTCGTGATTAAAGGAGACATGTTGGATCCAATTATCGTGGACAGTGTATTGATTTAACTTGCTTCCACTTGAAGCATCCCAGATGATGAAAGATCTATCATGACTCCCAGAGACTATCACTCTTCCATTAGGATGGTATTGGGCATGGTTCACCCAATCAGTGTGACCCTTCAAAGTTTTTTGAAGTCCTCTTTTGTTCCAAACTCTGACGGTGCAATCCCAAGCGGCAGTAACAAAGGTCTCATTATCAGAAGGATGGAAAGAAACAGAACGTACACTGTTGGTGTGTCCCTCCATTTTTTCAAGTAGTACACCATCTTTGTTCCAAAGGATAACTGAACAATCATCAGATACAGAGGCAATTAATTGATCGTTGCTGTTATAAGCTACGCTGTTGACAGACTTGGTGTGTCCTCCTCTGAGTTTGAGAGATCTGGTTCCTGTTTCGATGTTCCACATGGTTATTTCCCCATCTCTTGCAGCAGTCAACAATTTATTCCCTTTGGAGTTAAAAACGATGCAGTTGATCCAACAAGTATTGGAAGCGGTCTTGTTGAACCAAGAGGTAGGATCTTCTTCAACATCAATCTCTTCGATCTTTTCATCTTTTTTATCTTCTTTCTCATCATCATCATCCTCTTTCTTGGTCTCTTCAACCTTTTTTGTTTTCTTTTCGGTAAAGTTCTTGGTATCCCAGAAACGCAAAGAACCATCGTGTGAAGCAGAGACGATTTCAGAGTTCTTTGGTGAAAAACTGGCTCCATTGATAGATGCGGAGTGGCCTTCAAGTGAGCTGACTTGTGTACCTGCAACAGCATCCCACATTCTCAAAGCTTAAAAAAATGATATAAATATTGAATAAAATTAAAGTAGTTTTAAAATAAATTACATCCATCATCAGATGCAGAGAGAACAATCTTTCCATCAGGCGAGTAAGCACAATCATTAACTCTCTTTACGTGACCGTCGATGGTGGTGATCAATCCTCCTTCCTTATCCCACAATTTCAAAGTTCCGTCAAAAGAAGCGGTGAGGATTTGGTTACCAGTGGGGGAGACGTGGGTGGAACTGACAGCTCCTTGATGTCCGACGAGTGTGGTGATTTCCTTTCCTTTTTTGATATTCCAAATTTTTGTGTTGAAATCCCAAGAAGCAGTCAACAACTTCTTTCCATCAGGGAAAAATTCAACCCTTGTGATCCAATCCAAATGCCCTCTCAAAACCTTTTTGGATGAACCATTGAAGGCATCCCAAATTCTAATTGTGTTATCTCTAGATACAGTAGCCAACAAATCTCCTTTTGGTGACCAAGAACATCCATTTACCATACCAGTGTGGCCTTTTAATGAAAACACTACTTTCCCGGTAGAGATATCCCAAACATAACCATAGTTGTCATCACTTACTGTCAAAAGATTCTTTCCATCAGGGGAGTAAGCACAATCATTGACACTGCTGGAGTGTCCCTCAATTACTTTTACCAAACGCCCTTGTGTTGCATCCCAGATTCTTATGGTACAATCATCAGATACGGATGCAATTTGCTTGCTGTTTGGGGAAAAGACCACTCTGTTCACAGTTCTTGTGTGGCCAGATAAACTGTGTAGTTGTCTTTCAGTGTAAGAATCCCAAATGACTACACAACAATCTCCACTTGATGTACACATCTTTTTACCATCATTGGAATAAGTACAACTGTTCACAAAGGTACTGTGTCCAGAAGTAGATGGTCTTGACAAAATAGAAATAGGTCTTCCCCCCAATGCATCCCACACTCTCACTGTGTTGTCCTCAGATGCAGTAACTAGATGCTTTCCATCTCCAGAAAAGGTAGCTCTGTTGACAGGTTTGGAGTGACCGACCAAAGTGGTAATGTTGCTTCCAGAATTGATATCCCAAACTTTGGTGGTACAATCAACAGAAGTGGAGACAAGTTGACGTCCTGTTGGGGAAAAGTTTACATTTCTGATAGACTTACTGTGACCCTTAAATTCCTTCAACTGGGTACCACTCTCGATATCCCACAAGATGAGTGTTGAATCCCAAGAAGCGGAGACAATTTGTGTGTTATCAGGAGAAAAGCAGCAAGCATTAACAGGTTTTTGATGTCCCTTGAGGGTGATGATAGGTTTTGCTGTTACAGAATCCCACACAATTACGGAACAATCCCAAGATCCACTGGCCAACATCAAGCCATTCTGTGAAAAACAACAAGAAGAAACTCTCTTTGTATGTTCCTTTAGTGTTGCTATTTCAGTACCAACAGTCGCATCCCAAAGTTTAACGGTACCATCCCAAGATGCTGATACAATCTGTTTTCCATTTGGAGAATACTGACAATCTACGACCCAAGAGCTGTGTCCAGTAAGTACCATCTTTTCTTCTCCGGTTCTTGCGTTGAATACTCTCAAAGATCTGTCTCTAGAAGATGCAACCATGTACTTTCCATTAGGTGAGAATGAACAGGAAAGAATGGCCTCAGAGTAACCAGAAAGGGTCATTTTACATGGTCTTGGTTTTTTAGGTTTGTTGTTCCATTGCAACCAAACAATAGCATGTTTATCATTTGCATCTTTGTTCCCTCCTCTTCTTGCCTTTATTTTCTTAAAGAGAAGTTGTCTTTCCTTTTTGGCTTTTTCGTATTCTTCCAAAGCTTGGATGGAGACACTTGAGAATGATGGTTCGTTGCAAGCTTGTTGGAGCAAAAGGTTTGAATTTTCGACAATGATGTATGCATTTGAAGATAAAAATTGAAGGTAATCTTTGGTCTTTGTGATAACGCTCTCGGGTACATCCAAACTCTTCTTCAAAAGAACATCTGATGATTTTTGTCCTTCAATTACTTGGGTAGCTTCGTTGAGATCAGCCAAGAGTTGATACACCATGTTCATATTACATTTGTAGAATATAAATTTATAAGACAAAAGAGTTCCTTCCAACTGCTTCCACATTCTCGCATTTATCAAGTGGTGAGGCAGTTCAGAAAATGCACGTCTAATTTCTACGGGAACATCCTTTGGTGGCAATCCCCATTCGAGCATTGATGGTGGAGAAAGGCTTTGCAATGAAAAATCTGCAGAAGGATCTACTTTTTTCAAAAAGTAATTGGCCAAAAGTTTGTGGGTTTGTACACTGTTTTCTTTAATGCTGAGATATCTTTTCTTTACAACAGAGATCATTTGATTATGGAAGAATTCCAATGTTGCTTCTCCATTTTCGTTTACAGGAATCAAAAAGTGAAGGAGGGCATTGTAAAAAGCGGACCATTTAGATTCTGGCAAAACAGATGCTTGGCTTTCTTCATCATCTGATAACTCATCTGCCAAAATTTGTTTAATTTCTTCTTCATATAAACCTCCTCTTGAAGTTGCCATTGTGGATAATGACAATCTGACAAGTTTCTCTCCATATTCTGCTTCCAATCTCTCTAATACTTGTATGAATAATCTGTCGATCGTAGGAGACATTGATTTGATGTAATGTGTGAGCTTTTCGTAAACACCAAATACTCTGAGTTCTTCGCAAGCAGTGATCAAGAACAATGGCTTGATAGAATCTGGTTTGGTCATCAAGTATCTCATCTGATTGTTGGATGGTCTTTCATCAAGTTTCTTTCTATAACGCATCAAAGTGTTTCTGACAAGTTGCATTCTCTCATTTTTAGAAAGTGGTTCTAATTGGAAGATTGGTAATGCGGGTTTCCTGTGACCAAGTGCGGTCATAGTGGGATGTTCGGTATAGCTACTTACGATGATTGGAATTGGAGAGTTTCCAGGTAGCCAATCAAGGGAATGTGCACGGTCTGTCTTGTAAAATTGGTTCAAAGAATCAATCACAATTACGGTTTTGATTGAGGAGGATGAGGAAGCAAAGGCTGCTTCTTGCAAAAATCTGGGAAAAGCTTGTTTCAATTCTTTATATTCGTCTGGTACTTCCAAAGAGTTAAGATGTAAATGATTCTTCAACTCACTGCACAATCTGTACAAAGTACTTCTTATATCACGAGAGCTAGGAGAAGCTCCAACAAAGTGATACAAGACCCAGCTGGTTTCTTTTTTGTTGACTTCTTTTTCATTCTTGGGTGTTTTCTTTTTTGCTGCAGATTTGTGTACATTTCCAAATGTTTGTACAAATTGAGCCAGCAAAGCACTCTTCCCATCTCCAGGTGATCCATGAACAACAAGCGGACTTGGAATTTGGTTGGATTGATCTTGTTGGGCAAAATCGTACATGTATTGCAATTCAAACTTTCTTCCAACAAAATTTAAGCATCTGCTTTGGACAAGACAATGGTGAAGGTCGTGCTCAATTTGCAAAGGAGTTCTCTCCTCCAAATTGTCTGGAAATACTCTTTGGATGGCTTCCCAAAGATCTTCGGTTATCTTTTGTTGCAATTTTTGTAAACTTGTTGCCATTGGTTTGGATTCATTAACACCTCCCCATTCAGCAGAGTATTGGTAAACTCTTTCAGGAGCAATATCTTGTCGGATTTTTTCTTTCAACTTTTCTAATTTGACCCTACTTGCTTCTCCAGATTCACAAAACATGCTTTTGAATTCTTGAGGCACTTTTTCTTTCTCAAAAGAACTTTCACGCAAATAGAAGAAAGATTCAGACTCACCAGGTTCTCTCAAAGCACCGTGTAACATTTCTAATTCAGTTATGGAACGACCAGAAGGAGCAGTTTTTAACCAATCAAATTGCGGTTCTTCTAAACCTTCGTAGTTATCAGGTACCCAACCATATCTTCCTCCGAGAAAACCAACAAAAAATGGTCTACATCTTTCAACTTCATTGAGACAAATCGATAGAGCTTGACTTGTTTCTTCACTTGTAAGACCCCAACGAAGATCTACCCCGAAAAAATTGACTTTTCTTGCTTGACATCTCTTTTTTAGCTCTGGGAATACATACTTGACCAAGAGATCTCTTTCCCCATGCATATCCAAAAAGGTGGAGGAAACAAAAACACGAGCATTTCTCAATTTTCCAGACTTTGCTTCTTCCAACTTTTGTTTTATTGTGTTTTTGATGAGTTGGTGTTCTTTTTCATTCTTCTCAGCTTGTTCTCCCACTCTCTTTTGTCTTCTCTTCTTCTCTTTATTGGTGATGAGAGGTTCGTTTTTGGATTCTTTTTCAGATTTTTTGTCAATTCCATAAGCTTGATCGATTGTATCAATCGATTGAAGTTGATTCCCATCTCCTCTTTCTGCGATGTAACGGAGAATTGCAGAACTGAAACCACTGATCAAAACATTGTTAGGATGTTGCTTGTTTTTGTTGTTTCCAACATTCTTCATTCCCTTCAAATTGACACTCACATATAAAAGATCGTTATTAATTTCTTGTCTATACTTTTCGAGTATTCCCCCAACTCCACCAAAGTTTTCTCCTCCAACATAGCTATCTTTTTCTCCAGGGGCAATAAAATTGTCGCTGAGGAAGATGATGTTATCAATTTTTTTCTTCTCCTTTATCAAATCCTCAAAGTAATCAAAAGGAAAATGTTCCTCTCCTCCAAGTTCCCCACTGTTTGACTTCTCCAAAACGACTTTCATGTTATCCAAAATGGTTCCCTCTTGAAGTTCAACAGGAATGTGGCACTTTTGACTGGTTGCAGGAGAGGAGAAAATTCTAAAATCACATTCTTCGCACATATACTTGCACATGAGACCCAAGAGAATACCAACTTCATCAAGTTTGCTTACAGCACCAAGCCCTTTTGCAGTTTTACAGTTGTTCTTCATTGTCTCGCTGATACTGCAAAATACAACAGTGGATCCTCTGATTGGCTTTACGTTATGGATGGTTGCAAACTTTACAGCAGTATCAAGAGCAGCTTTGTACTTTTCAATTATAGCTTGATCAGGCATTCTTTTTGGTATGATTACCTTTTTCTCTCTTCTGTTTTCCTCAGTGGATTCTTTGTCCTCTTCTACCTTTTCTTCAATAGCGATAGGTTCCTCTCTCACTCTCTCACCTCTACCCCTTCCTCTGCCTCTTCCTCTTCCTCTTCCTCTTCCAACAGGTACTTGAAGTCCTCTCCCAATTGGTGGTGCTCCTCTTCCTCTTCCTCTTGCTATTGGCATTGGCTTTGCTCTCCTTTCGTTTCCAGGCACTCTTGGAGCTCTTCTCTCATTTCCAGGAACTCTTTGAACACCTTCTCCTGTATTCGATTCTGCAGCAAGTTCCATTTGTTCTTGTAATTTTAGTGATTCCGATTGAACATTTTCATCACTCAATGGTTTTCCACCTGTAACTACTTTATTTTGTCTGGCATTACTGATTCTTTCTTTTTCTGCCTTCACTTGTTCTTTCAACTTTTCCAAATCAACCTTGACAGCTTCATATGCAGAGAAAAAAGCAAAAGGGAATTGTCTTGAATTTGCAACAGTCTTTTCATCTGTCAATTTAGAAATCACCCATCTATGATGCTTGAAGGATACACCAGTCAAAATAAGATTTCGGAGATTTCTCAACATCGCCATGAATGGGAGCTTTCTATTATCAATCAATTCTTCCCATGTTTCTGCTTTGTTACCCTTTGCGGACAAGAAGGTTTCCCAAGTTTCAGGAACAGGTAATTTCATTCTTTTGCCAGCTCTTTCGCTCTCGAATCTTCCAGGGAGCTTCAATAATCTAAATTCACTTTCATCAAGTGGATATTTCTTTCCCAAAATGCACATGATCGCATTGGGAGGGTAGGAAATATGAAGCTGTCTGATCATCTGCTTCATGGTTAAAACAGGTTTTCCCTTCTTTTCAACTTTCTTTTCCTCTGTTTTGACATCCATTTTTTTGAGTTTCTTTTTCATCCTCTTCAATTTTCCAATGTTGTTGTATTTTCCCAATTGATAGGTATCAAAATCCGAAAATTTTGCTGCCATCACTTTTCTCAATGCATTAGGCAAAGCAGTTGATGTCAATGTTTTATTTGGTAACATCTTAAATGCATTATTAAACAAATTTCCATCAAATTTTATAATTTTTTTTTTACCATATACAATGCAGCCACATCAAGCCAATCAGATGGTAATCTGATTGTTTCTCCATAATATTTTTTCAAAAATGGTTGGCAATTGGGATCATTTGCGGATAGTGCAAGTAAAAAATTTGCTGTTGAACGAATATTCAAATCTTGTCTTGTATATAGGGCAAGTTTCAAGATGAATTCTGGATCTTTTGCCGAAATATCTTTCACCAAGTTTGTTATCAATAGGGAAGTTGGATCATCAGCATTAAATTTTGGTTCAGCAATTAAAGATGCACTAACCACATTGACCAACAATATTTTCTTATCTTCGAGTGTATTTTCGTTATTCTCAGGCACTTCAATAATTTCATTTTCCATTTTATATTTGCAGAAATTTTAGAATTAAAAAAGTGATATAAAGAGTGTGTTTAAAGTAAATTAAACTTTCTTTTTGAGGTTTTTTTTTTTTTTTATTTTTAAAAATTAAATGTGAAAAAATATTATAAGAGCAAATGAGTTTAAGAGTTGAATATTTGAGATTAGTCATTGAAATATGATCACATTTTGTTATCAAGAATTAGATTTTAAAATAAATCCTGATGAAAACCTATATTCATTGACATTGAATTCCAAATAATTCCAAATATTTTTCATTCTCTCACTAATATTTGGAATGAAATTCTAGTAACTTTTCTATTTTAGTGAAACAATTTCTTTTGATCAAATATCACCTTTATATAAAAAAAAATTGATCAAAAATGAGAAAATCATTTAACCCCGGACCATGCCCACAAAACTATGTGCCTGGAATAGGTAGAGGCGCATCAGGATTCACAACAAGATCAGATTTGGGTCCATCAGCAAAACCCAAAGAGGGAGGAGAAAAAGAAGAGGCAAATGATAATTTTTCATATACTGATAGCAATTTTGATGAATCCGAAGGATATAAAGGTGAAAATTTATTCTCAAAAGACCCATATGATGAAGATGATAAGGAAGCAGATTTAATATGGGAAAGTGTGGATAAAAGAATGGATAGCAGAAGAAAAAAAGTGAGAGATAAGAGATTATTGCAAGAATTGACAGAATATAGACAAAAGAAACCAAAGATCCAATTGGAATTCGTAGATTTGAAAAAGAAATTATCAGATGTGACAGAATCTGAATGGTTGAAAATACCAGATATAGGAGATAGAAGCATCAAAAAGAGCAAGAGACCTGAGATCTTCACACCAGTACCAGATAACATCTTATTATCGACATTCCAAAGTGACAAGCCAACCACAACAACAGGATCGGGATCATCCACTACATTGACAGATTTACGTCAAGTGGGAGAAGCACAAAAATTGCACCTGAAAATGACCTTGAATCAAGCATCAGAATCAGTAAGAGGGCAAACAGTGGTAGATACAACAGGCTATCTCACTTCTTTAAATACATTAAAAGTGCAAACAGAGAATGAAGTGACAGATATCAAAAAAGCACGTCTTTTGTTACAATCTGCAAGAAAAACAAATCCGAATCATCCTCCTGGTTGGATTGCTGCTGCTCGTCTTGAAGAATCTGCAGGTAAATTGGCTACGGCAAGAAAAATAATCATGAAGGGTTGTGAGGCTTGTCCTAAGAGTGAGGATCTCTGGTTGGAGGCTGCCAGATTACATAGCAGCACCAAAGAAACTGCGAAAATCATTTTTTCGAAAGCCGTCAAACAAATCCCCACTTCTGTAAAGATATGGCAACATGCATCCAACTTTGAGGATGATCCTATTGTAAAAAAAAAAATTTTGAGAAAAGGCCTCGAGTTTAACCCTAATTCAATCTTTTTGTGGAAGAGCGCCATCGAATTGGAGGATCCAAAAGATGCTGTTTTGATGCTTTCAAGAGCTGTCGAATGCATTCCTCATTGTGTCGAAATGTGGCTTGCTCTTGCTCACTTGGAAACTTACGAAAATGCAAGAATCATCTTGAATAAAGCAAGAAAGGCAGTTCCAACCGAACCAAGTATTTGGATCAATGCATCAAAGTTGGAAGAAGCTAACAACAATTCTCTTCGTTGCTTTGACATTATAAAGTTGGCAATTTCTTCTCTTTCTCAAGAAGGGGTCTCCATTGATAGAGAAAAGTGGCTCTCTGAAGCAGAGTTGGCCGAAAAGTCAGGATCTCCAATGACATGCAGAGCTATCGTCCACAACACCATTCATTTTGGTGTAGAGGATGAAGACAGAAAGAGAACTTTCATTGATGATGCCCAAGCTGCCATCAGTCATTCTTGTTTAGAAACGGCCAGAGCCATTTATGAGTATGCTCTCCAAGTTTTTCCAAATAAACAATCTTTGTGGATCAAAGCTGCTAGTTTGGAGAAACAAATAGGTGATCCTGAAAAACTTTCTGATATTCTAAAGAAAGCAGTCTCCAACTGTCCTGGATCTGAACCTTTATGGCTCATGGCTGCTAAAGAGAAGTGGATTCAAAACAAGATTGAAGAAGCTAGAGAGATTTTACAAGCAGCTTTTCAAGCAAACATCGGATCTGAGAAGATTTGGCTTGCTGCGGTCAAATTGGAAAGAGAAACGGGAGAATTTGAACGTGGTAGAAAGTTGCTTGCTAAAGCCAGAGAAAATGCATCTACTATCAAGGTTTGGTTGAAGAGTATCAAGTTTGAGAGATTAACCAAGAAATTTGAAATGATGAAGACTTTGGCAGAAAGTGCAATCGAACTACATCCTAATTATGACAAGTTCTATCTCCTTCTCGCAGAACTGTATCAACATCTCAACCAATCTGACAAAGCCATCAAAATCTATCAACAAGCAGTCAAACAGTGTCCACAATCAATTCAAGTCTGGATATTTTATGCAGCTCTTGAATTGAAAAATTCACCATCTAGGGCAAGATCCATTCTTGAAAGTGCCAGATTGGCCAACCCCAAAAACCCTCATCTCTGGTTTCATTCCGTAAACGTTGAAAACTTCTCTAAAAACACCAGCACTGCTCAATCTGTTTTGGCCAAAGCGATTCAAGAGTGCCCTAATAGTGGTTTGTTGAGGGCTCTTGCAATTGAAATGTCTCCCAAATCACAAAAAAAGACTTATGGTTTTGATGCTCTCAAATTATGTAATGATGATCCTTATGTCATTTTGGCTGTTGCAAAGATGTTTTGGGCTGACAGAATTAAGAAAAAAGCTGTTGTTTGGCTTGAAAGAGGTACTTCTTCAATGGATGGAAAGTTTGGTGATGCTTGGGCATACAGATACAAGTTCACACTATTATTTAGTGAAAACAAAGAAAAGGAACTTCAAGAACTTGTTGTTGCTTGCGATACTGCCAAACCAAAGTTTGGTGATTTGTGGCAACCTGTCTACAAAAACATCAACAATAGTCACATGAAACCTTCCGAAGTAATGAAACTCATTGCAGAGGGGATTGAAGTTTAAAAAAAAGTATTTCTTTAATATTTAATGTTTGAAAAAAAATTAAAAATTTTGTTTAAATTGAAGTTTTCCACTTGTATATGATTTTTTTATTGTTAAAAATATCCAGACACATATTCATAGAAAATTTTATGTTATTCTTTGATTTTAATTAACTAATTCTTGCAATGCAAGTACAAGATCTGATCCATTCTTTTTGAGGATCTCGATGTTCTTGTTTCTATCGACAAAGCCCATAGATGAAAGTGTCTCCAGCTTCAATTCCAAATCATTGCGTTCCCTAGGTACTTTTTTTTCTTTTTCCTTTAGGTTAAGCTTGAAATCTATCACTATTTCTTTTTCCTTCATGTTGTTTTGGGATTGTGTTGGTGTCTTCTCCTCAAATTGGTGGCTTGGATGATTTTTCAATTTGCTATTTATGCATCCTTTGCAAAAATTGAAATTTGGGCATTGAAGGCATTGGAATCTCGCTCCCTTTATTGCAGATTCACATCCATTACATGTGATTGTTTTAATTTTTTTCTCAGATTTTTCCTCTTTGCATTTTCTTTGTTTGGGGGTACATTTGGATTGAGAATGCTTCTTTTCTCCCTTTATCACGATTATATTCAATATGTTTCCTGTGCAACAGTTCAAGCATTCTTGATATTCCTCATCTGTCTTTATTGTGATTATATCCCCTTCGTCATCTTTGTATTTTATATCAAAGCAATCCATTTCCAAGCCAAACAATTTGATGATCAATTCATTCAGATCTTCTAATTCATTGCTTTTTAATGGCAATCTTCTGATATCATCTCCTAATTTAATTTTCAAAGTAGATGGCAATTTTTGCATTTTTTTTTATTTTTATTTATTTCATAGGTTAATTTGTTCTTCTATCAAAAATACATTCTTAAATTGAAAACAAATAAAGTTAAAGGGATACTTTGGCATTCTTACCAAATTCTTATTTTTGTTATAACAAAATTAATGTCCCAAGAATAAAAAGAGGTCCCAAATTTAATTCATGAGAATCAGTGAGTTTTCCAATGACTTTTTGAGAGAGATATATTGAACTTTTCGCAGTTTCCTCAGATGGAAAACTTTCTATCTAACTTTAAAAAAAACTTTTTCTCCTTCAACTTCTATTCAATGTATGATAGTTGGAACTACAATATTTTAGACATATGAAACTTTTTTTATAAACTTTATCGAGTAAACATTCAGTTTCATAAGAAAATTAAT